>JAQGEP010000067.1:0-198342 GCA_028476805.1 Acrocalymma vagum
CGACATTGGCTTCTCGGACCTTGATTTCCTAGACTCATTTCCCGTGCAGGGACCCTCGAACAATGGCAACCTAAACTCGAATAGCGAGGCGGTGACTGGGCTGCAGGATTTGGGCTTTGGTATGACCTTTGGGGATGGTACGCATGATTGGAGTGATGGGAATAGTTTGGATCTTTTTGATGGGTTCTTTT
This sequence comes from Acrocalymma vagum, assembly GCA_028476805.1. Lineage (NCBI taxonomy): Eukaryota > Fungi > Ascomycota > Dothideomycetes > Pleosporales > Acrocalymmaceae > Acrocalymma > Acrocalymma vagum. Next base: position 192 of record JAQGEP010000067.1, read on the forward strand.
TTGGGCCGGGGGGGACAGGCATGTAGATTATGGTATTGGTGGGTAAGGGATAAGGCTGGGATGGGAAAATTTCTAATGTTGATTTTTTTGAGTGTTTTCCTGCTCTGTATGTGGTTTCTCCTCTGGTCGGGTGTGTCGAGTGGGGCGGTATCTAACTTCCTTACGAGGTTGTGAAGAGGCTGCACTTGTATCTAGATGGTGTGTACATGTGTATGTGGGATGTCTGACGCCCTGATGTCCTTACTGTAAATGTGGGGGTAACAAATCTTCTACTAGTTACCCATTATTACCCATTTCTCATTGTAAAAGCGTTACCAACAACTTCCCCTTTCCTCTCATACTCGTGAAAAAAAACCCAAAACAAAAGGTTAAATATAATGGCGGTCGCCGGCGCCCTCCGAAATACTTGGCTGGTTTCCTACCACTGCTACCTACCTTATTCGAGTGTAAGAGTTCTTTTTTTTTTATCTGGATGGGTGTGCGATTGGCGGTGCTTTTTTTTTTCTCATACTTTTTTTTTTTTTCCTTTTTGAAGACGTTTGGTTGCTTGTGTGTTGTTTTTGTTGTTTGCTTTTTGTTTTGGTGGAGGGGATTGGGGTTGGGATTCGTGGATGGAAATGCGAATGTTACGTGGCAGGTGATTGGTTGGTTGTGTGTGCATGCATCTGTGCAGAGAGGGTAAGTCAAGACGAGACGAGACGAGACGAGCTCCGTTCATTTGGGAGGGGAGCCTGAATGATGTTGCCGAGGGAGATAAGGATGGAGAGTTTTTATTTATTAATTTGGGTAAAGAAAAAGAGGATATTAATTGTATAGTATGGCGTCAGACTGTGTGGTGTGTAGGTAGGTGGGGAGTAGTAAATAAATACACTAGTTAAACCTGAGGATTTTTCAAATAGAAGTTTGGAGGGTGGGTTCTGGTATATCGAATTGGAAATTTTTGGACCTCCGCATAAGAACCGGATTATTGGTTGGTTACTATGCAAAGTGAAATATAGATTTCATTTCCCTACTATCTCAGCGTCACTCGATTGACACTTCGCCCTTGAAAGCAACCAGATAGAACGTATCAGGCCATTCACATTTCCCCCGGATCCTTCATTCCTTCTCGAAGCAAAGCGAAGTATGAACTGAACCATGTTCCACCCCCTCGCTTGCCTGCACGCTCGCGTGGCAAGCAGGGACATGGGCATGTCTGTGCTATGACCATGTCCATACCCATATTTTCCTCGTATAATTACACTCTGGTATATCCATGATCCATCCCCCGACCCTTAATTGCAAAACTAATAATTCCAGAAGCGCGTCAGAAACCCCTTCCATCTCCAACATTCTCGAAGCATGGTTGACCCACTCACTCACTCGCTTGCTCATCCTCTTCGCTTCGCTTCGCCTCGCGTACGTAGCAGCATAATAGTCCTCTCCCTTGTAACAATAGGGGCAGGGCCGTCCCTTGACCATATGCGGCAACACCTGGACCCTTATTTTCCGTCAGAAAGAAAAAATTCTAAAACGTGGCACATTTTATTTCTCCGCTCGACTAGTTCTGGAAGCGAAGCGGAACTTCAGTCCGACAGGGAAGACTGACTCTCTTCACCGCGTCGTTATCCCACTAAGCATTCCTTTCATCATAATCCATGCAAAAATAGTCAGTCAGTGTCGGTCGGACAGTCGGTCAATTTGATCACGCTTCCAAACAGTCGGTCAGAGAATCTGCAGGGCGATGGGGCGAGCACGAATCGAGACGGATGGAGATGAGATGAGGTCACGTCGGTCTGTCGAACTTCATAGCAAGGCGATCATAATCACCCCGAAAACGGAATAATACACCGGTAATGGTCTTGCCAATGGGATCCTTTTCCCACGTCCATCCCAGGCTTGTCGCAGGAGAGAGAAGGATGCGACTTGGCGGATTCAGGACCGCGCTGCAGTCCACTTGGGCCCAGGGTACCCCTTACCCCCTCGCTCCATCCGACACGTGTGGTGTGGAGCTGGGATTGCAAGGGCAGCAATGCTGTGGTGGCGTCGGGAAGTGGGTCCTCGGTCGCATTTTCATCTTTGGGCAGAAGAGGATCTCTTGCGAGTCGGGCAGATTTTGGGCCATCTGACCATCGTGTGGGGAGCTTTTACTTTTCTTTGTTATCGGCCCGGCCGGGGCGCAGGTGGCCTGTCCGCCTCTCCCCATGGCCTAGCCTAGACGAACCTGGCTCGTGGAATCATTCCAGATTCCAGAGTAGAAACAATGCCACGGCCTGCCGACGTCATGTCCAGAGGGGCCATTTCGGCTGTCTTCTGCCGGCCATTTGATACATCGCTTTTCACCTGAAGGACTGGAGCCGCCTCCATCCGAATACGGACCACGTAGGGAGGACAGCGCCGGTAGAATGATTCTTGACTGATATTTGAGGTTGCTATTCATACTAGCGCCAACGGTGCTCCCAACCCTGCTGTATAGCTCCTTGGGTGAATAGGGAAAAAAGCCACCCGAGTAAAGAAAGCATACTAAACCTTACTTGCTTGATTCCCAAGCGCCCGGAAGCCTACATATTGCCCCAGCTCTGGGCCCATGATCTTGGAGGAAGGGACATTGTTGGAAGATGCTCCGAGCCAATCCAAAAAGCGTAAAAATATCACATGTACTAATGAATTCCGATCCAAAAACGTTTTGTACAATGATCCCACACCATGCCGTTTCCCGTAATCACCGGATGAGACCTTTTGTTACTGCCGTAACAGAAGATACTCCATCGTTCTGGGTTGTAGTTGAAATAAAGGTAACCGATATTTTCGATGATATTGCGAAATAGAGTTTATGGATGCTGCATGCTAAGTGTAGTCGGAGGGGTAGATAAAATCGTAAGAAATGTCTTAGCGTCGTCGCCTTGGTGGCCGGGAATAGAGGCCAGAATTAAACCGTAAATAGAATAATAATAATATATGTCAGCGTCCTTTGGCAGGTAGAATGGGATGTTGTCAAGGTTGTAAATGGAGAGAATCGTCCGTGTATCCACTTCTGTAGATCTTTCCAGCAGGTGGGCTCCCCTCTCCGTCTAGGTTGAGGTATTGTTGTGCTAAATGATGATTTGGCATCTCTACGCTGGGTAGGAGCATGCTATGGTTTCCAGCCCCGTAATGGACTCGTCTCAGGCCGAAGACAAGGTTAAAAAGGGTGAGGAGTAAGTGGCCGATGAATGCATTGACCCAAGCCAATGCATAGGCCCCAACCCAGAGCAAGACAATGATCAGAATGCCCTGTTGCCTCTTTGACGTCGGTTTTATAAATGTGGATGATGGACCAGAGTCATGGCTGGCAGCATCTTGCAAAGGGACTGCAAGATTTTCCAAAATGCCATGGAGGCAGCAAGAGTTGAAGACATGGATTGAACAAGACACACCGACAATGTAACGAGCTAACCGCGGGTTGATCGCGTGAGCGAAGTAAAGAAAGGAAATGACACCAATAACGAGGACAAGAAATTTGGCACAGGACGATAGGAGACTGGGTATATTGGTGAGAAAGGCGAATTCTCGTGCAATACCATTAGTCGTACCAGCAAGAAAAGTCAGTCGCTGCTCGATGTCTTCCAGCTGGGACGACGATATGACGATGGTGCGGTTGATACTCGAAGCCGCTTTGTTGATGTCGCCCATGTAATTGTGGAGAATTCCGTAGCTCTCCATCTGCGCCGCATGGCTGGCCTGAAGAATAGACAAACTCCGTTCATGTTGTTGTTGGAGTTCATCGGTAAAGTGTTTTCCAATTTGGGAGCTTTCTAGAACCATTTCGCGAGAAAAGAGCTCCATATCTTTGCGTACCTTGTTAAGGGATTCACTATGATCCTGGGATAAGCTTTTGATTAACTCCGTGATTGATGATTCGAAAAAAGACTTAAATCTAAGGTCCAAATCGTTCACTGACGAAAACACAGTTTCTTGTAATATCCGAAAATCTTCTGTGAAACTATTTTGAGCATCGCGAGCTTGCTTGACAACTTCTCTTTGCCCCTCAGCCAGGTTTTGGTAGTCGTTTACACTGTCTTTTAGTGTGGATGCTACAAGTCCCAAAATCTGGGTCAGATTTTTGAACGTCTCGAGGTGATTTTCCCTTTCGAGGATATCTCTACTGGCCTGGCACATGACCACAGCATTCTGTCGAGCATTGCTAAAAGATGTCCAGTATTGTGGGGAGGATTGTAGTGTTTTGAGGCATTGGTTGTACTGATAATCAGTGAAAGCTGGGTAGCATTGCTTGTGTCCGGGAGTTTCCGGTCTGGCCGAGAACCAAGCTCTTTTACTGCATGCCTTGACAGAGGGCACGAGTATTTCACAATAGGTGGGAGGAGTAGGGTTACCGATTTGTGCGCTAAGAAGCTCACAGACTGCGAGTTTTGCTGCATATTCGGTCTTGACATTGTCCAGGTACGGCTCTGGGCTAGTCCTTGCGAAGTCGGGGGCGTGCTCGAGTAATTTGCACTCGCTCATCAAGTGAGATGCCGCCATACGAGTGCAAGTCGGTGAGGTCTGCATAGAGGATACAAAATCCACGGCTTGAGATATAATCTTGTAGTTTCTCGCAGTTTGAACCTGAAATATGGAGTTCAGTTCGGCCGCCATAGCTGGAGTGCCATATTGCAGCAGAGGAGGGTACTTTGCTCCCACAACAGGGAGAAAGTAAAAAAAAGACCAGATAATGAGAACGAGGGAAATAAAAAAGGATCTGCTGCGTGGCATACTGAATACCGAATCACTGAAGTTGGAGCTGTTGATGAAAGTTGAAGATCAAGTTGAAAGTTGAAAGAAAAAGAGAGGAAGCGTAGCGGTGGAAATATAAATAGTACCACAAAAAGTTTGAATGGTGAGTTAGGGACTGGGCTATAGGAAGTGAGAGAGCGACGTTTGCTTTGTGTTTGATCATATGGAACTGGTTGAAAGTAAGAGAAGTTGTAACCTGCGGTGGTTCAGGGCATTGCTATCCGCGAAAACACGCTAGGAAGTGTACATAACCATTTGATTGTGATTGTAGAGTGATAATTGTAAGAGGCAAGTAGCAATACACGTAATTTTTTTATTTTGAAGAATGACGTGGATTGTGTGTCGCGGTTTTCAATGAGGAAGTCGCGCAAGCACGTGAGTATAGGTGATGACTAAGCTCTCATAGGGCTGAATGGATGTTGAACTTCTCCAGAAAACTTCGCCAAGGGCACCTCCGACATCAGCCCACAATGTTCGCTCCAGCACGACGGCGATGCGCCAAAAGCATCGCGGCAGCGTCATCTCACACCACCGATTCGATACCGACGTTCCTATTACCAGTTTTCCGAGCGTCTGCAGCCTCTAGGACTTTTACCTCAACTCCATCATGCCAATCGAAGATTGGATCTGCGCCACTCTCAGTACCTCCAGGAGTCACATTCAAGGTAGTCTCGCCTCCAGCGCGGGGAAGGGGATCAAGAGTGCAACCAATGCCAGTAGTACATGTTGAAGGACCCCTAGGAAAGCTCTCGATGGAGATCCCTCCCTATGTCACCATCGATCAGGACCCTTCTCTCACCGGCCCGACATTGACGGTACAAGACTCGTCAGATGCGAAACAGAGGGCTATGTGGGGTATACAAATGTTCTATCCGTCTCCATTGACTCAATGGCTAACATAGACACAGGTACGACCCGCGCCTATCTCCAAAACCACATCCGTGGTGTCAGCGAGGGCCATAGCGCCATTCTGCGTTTCGTCGGTGTTGGATACCGTGCCTCAGTGGAATCTACTGCTACTACTGTCGAGCCTGAATATCCCGGCCAGCAATTCATAAACTTGAAGGTTGGATTCTCTCACCCAGTGGAGCTGGGTATCCCTAAAGGAGTAAAGGCAAGCACACCGCAGCCCACGCGATTGTTGCTGGAGGGCCCAGAGAAAGAGGTGGTTATGCAGTTTGCAGCTAAAATCAGGATGTGGAGGAAGCCGGAACCATACAAGGGCAAGGGTATCTTTGTCAATGGGGAGACGATTAAGCTGAAGAATAAGAAGATTAAGTAAAGGGGCTCTGTAGCATATGGGGAGATGTACTATATGTTCGGGATTGTATCATATCAAGAAATAACTGTAAGAGCGGCATTGGTATCAAATACGATATTTTACCTGCATGGGATTAAGGAATTTGACTCGCTACAGTCTACTTCTCTGGCTGAGGTCTTGTTCCAAATATGGCTACGTGCTTTCCTCCTTCAGTTTTGATACATAATTCTCACCATTTTGGTCTTTTACGCTATGATCTCCAAAAGATATTTTGGCTTTTGCCCGGGTAATCTCAATCTCATCGCTCTGGGTCGTTTATACTCGTAGCTGCTCTGAACGCAAAAATATCAAACTCAATAGTAAAGCCACACAGATCGATATGAATTCGTCAGCTGGATAAATAAGTGCGAGCTTCAGGTTACATATCGTACGGAAAGATTTCGATGACCACTCGTTTCGTTTACCGTTCAATGATACATGATGTTAGGCCGGATCGCTTCTTTTGCATCATTGTACTAGAGAGAGAGTCGAAGGCCATTGGCAGTGAGCGGAGAAGAAGAAGGGTCGCTTCTGACCGCTAGAACTTCGTAGAGAATCCGAAGCAGGTGGAAACTGTCAAAAGTAAATTAGATTATAATTATGCAGATCTTTTGGTTCTCGGACCTCGAGCTTTATTGAGCATGTGGCTCCCTATCTACTTCTCACCGAGAAAATTTGCAGCAGGAAGCAACGATTTGCGTATAGAGGCTCTGTATTCTTGGCTTTGGCTATGCTCGGCTTTGAAAATGACAAATTGTGAGCCAGTGTCCGCGCTCTGGACCGACACTAGATCTGCGATATACATATGGCGACCATTCATATACCACCGGCTTTTTAAATTATAATAGTGCATCTTTTTCTGCGGTTGTCGTAAAATAAATTAAATGAAGCAACATAAAACTTACAGAGATGATATGACCTTATCATTAAGTGCAGGTTTCGGCTTCACATGGTGTGTATGAAGCCACTTGACTTCGATCTAGAACACCCAAGCATGTACAATCTAAATAGGAAAAGACTTACTTAATTCTTCAGTGGGAACACAGGTACTGCGCTATAAGCAAATGATGAGTGTCATTTAAACCGCTTTAAAAGTGCGCATGTCTCCGCTCATATAATAGTACCCTCAAATGGCCTTCCTATCCATATCAATGAAACTCATAAATTTGAAAACCACCTCACAACCTCCCATCTCTCAAGCAAATTACAAATCACTCCCGCCACCACCCTTCTAACCAAACCCACACACAACCGGACAACCACACTCGGTTCCTAGCTATCCACACCAACCTACGCGTAAGCTCCTAGCACCACAAACGAGCAACCCCACAAAAACCTCTCTTAAACACAGCCCACAACGCGAGGACCCGGACATAAAAACAAGCACGAAATCTCGTTAGCTAGTCTATTTCCATCCATATCTACTAAACTATTGAAACACTGATACGATGTAAGACGCACATACGCATACGCACGCATACGCACGCATACGGATAACGCAGGGACCAAGTATTAGGTTAGGTGGGTTGGACTGGGTTTGGGTACGATGACATCCGGGTGTGCCCGCTCCAATCGGAGCATGGGGCTTAGATGTAGAAAGTCACGGATACGGAAACGGAAACGGATATGGAAGTGAGATAGAGGGTAGAGTGTCGTGGGGTTCTGAAGTGAGAGGAGGGGAGGAGATGAGACGAGCGATATGACTTTCTCGGTATTGTGAGGAAGGTAATGTATTCTTGCTAGGTGCGTGTTAATCAATATAGTAGGGTAAACGATAAAAGCAACAACAAAATCATGCGAAATAAGGCACGCAAGAACCATAGTAAGCAAAATGAATGAGGAAATCTGACGAAGAGCAACGCAGCCTGATGCGGTAAGTAGGAAAGGAAATGCGAAACGGGCGGTCTGCCCAGCGTGGCTTGTATTCCCGACGAAAGTTTGAGTTTTATTATTGGATATGAGGTGCCTAGCATTAGCTCTATGGCTCTACTCTGTTTTGAAAATTGTCCATCCGGTATGGACAATAGCTGTCAGCTTAGCCTCCAAACCACATCCGTGTCTCTACCTCCAAAGCGCCAAGACTATCAAATAGATTCTAGAAGCAGGTCTCTAATTTGAGAAATATAGGTCTACGACAACGTGCACATGCTAATCTGTGAAAGAATTTTGATTCACAGCAACACTGTTTACGGAGAATAATGAGCAACGCTAATAGGCGTCCAACAAGCGAATATGAAACTCCGGAACGCCGTCTCCTTCGCTTCAATGATGCGACTCAGTCTCTCTCCATCTGCTTCCGCGCAGTTGGTATAATTATAATACATGCAAAATTACACACACAATAAAAGGTCCCCACAGCGAATGCTAACATGGACATGGCATTGTTATTCACGCGTCATCCGGTGGAGGCGAAAATATACTGATACGTATCCTGTGGAACTGAATAAGAAGTGAGTAAAGTGCCATGCCAATTTGAGTTGCGGTTAGGATACATACCCATGGTAGTTTTGGAATGACCACAAAGACGGTAGCCAAACAATTGATGATAAAATATGACAGATCGTAGTGGGTGTAGTGGGTGCTAATCAAGAATAGGGCAATGGGTACGAATAGCAAGAACTTCTTAGCGGGAGTATATTGGTCTCCGTTGTCAATCTGCTCCCACATGTTGAGGTTGTCATAGGCACCAGCGTTGAAATCAAAGGGTACACCGCGCACGTAGTGGAACATGAGATATGATCCCGCCACGTAGGATATATTGGTCAAGGTCCACGAGATCTCTTGGGAAACACCAGGCATGATATCGAAGAAGATCTTGCCAATGGCGATGAGGACAAAGTGGATGACCCACGCTCCTGAGATGGCATAAATTAGCTCGCGTGCTCTGTAATGAACTGGGGACTGAACCATGGTTGCCCAAGGTAGCTTCTAGGTCGTGAAGAATGTACTCACCCTTCGCATTCACCCATTCCGCGTTGAGATTTGGCAGGGCCGATTGATCACTGAGCTGCTCCAGGGACTCAGGAGGCTCGGTATAGACAAGACTACTGCTGCGCCGCCTCCTTATCTCTTTTGCGTCTAGAGGCATCTTGGTGGATGAAGAGCTCAATTGGCGGGGCCGCGGATCGCCAGCGAAGCTGAGGCGCGAGGTGCGGTTGAGGAGTATGGGCGACACTTTGGCGGTATTGAAGAGGGATCCGGGAGGGGAGCAGAGTTGGAGAAGGAGGGGGGAGGGGGGCGGTGGTGAGGACGAGGAATTAATGTCCTGGAGGAGCACGAGCGATCAGTCAAACGGTCTAGCTGGCGCGGTGGGCCAAAAAGGGTCTTACTGCGAACACAGTACGCAACACGTTCCGGGCTGCCCGAGCTTCGGCGTGGTGAGCGAGTGGCGGAGAGTGGGAGTGAGTTGGGGGTTCGACAGCGGCAGTCGAGGAGGATGGAGACGGGGTGGAGAGAGAGTCGGGAGAGTAGAGAGAGTATCTAACCAGAGGGAGGGCCTGGGCAGGTGACAGACAAGAAGCGTGCACTGTGCAGGCGTGCGCAAGACAAAGGATCAAGAACGTCCATGCCAGTCTGGAATTCGTGCAATCGCCGCCGACCAAGCTCAGCACTGGCCAATCACCGCCAGCCCCAACAACATCGAGCCTCCATCATCACGGCAACCCTCTCACCATCTCCATCCCCATTGCTTCTCCTACCCTCCCCGTCTTAACCTGCTATCACCATGGCCACCGACGTGCAGTCCCAGCCCGAGGGCCAGCTCCCCGATGCCCCCCCCAATCCAGAGACTCCCGCCGACGGCGCCCAGAAGACCACCGTCAAGCGATCTTGGAGGTAGGCAACGCGCCCCCAGCCAGCCCTCTGCTACCCATTACTTCACATCTGCGCTACATTGCAGGCCGCTGACAGCATCATAGGCGCAAATACCGCAAGATGCGCGCCAAGTTCGAAGATACGATGAACGCCAGCAACCAGCTCATCATTGACGAGATCCGCGCCATGGCCCTCGCCCGCCGACTGCAGGAGCAAAATGACCAGATTCTCGATCTGCTGCTGGACATGAATCAAACTACTCGAATCCCGCCTCATCTTCGCTTTGACCTGCGCGAGCCCTCTGAAGCTGATGCCGCCGTGCCCGCTCTTGGAATACACGCAGACCCAGAGGCCGTCCAGCAGAGGCTCCAGGAGCTGCGGACAGAGCTTGCTGATGGCAATATAACACCGGAGGAATACGCGCAGAAAGCAGATCAACTACACACGTCACAACAAATACAGACTACTAAGTCCCTTGCCAGCCTTGAAGACAAGGTCTCGTATACCACCCAAGCGCCAGATCCACCTATAGACGGCATCGACCTCTCCGAACATGCTCCTGGATATATGTCGCCCACACACGAAGAAGAATATCTCCTTGCCATGGATGCCGCGCTTTCAGACCCCAATATCTACGACCCATCCGTGCACGATGGTCGTCCTCTCCGCATCGCACCCTCACATCCCTTGCCTAGCGAAAAAGACCTCACAGTTCGCAACCCAGATAGCGTATACAACTGGCTGCGCAAAAACCAACCACAAGTCTTCCTACAAGATAAAGATCCCCAGCACCCAGAGAACCTCTCTGAAAAGTCCGCAGCTCGACCTGCCAACACCAGTGGCCGTGGAGGCAAACGGCAATCGGCTGTTACCGGCACTCCTGGTCCGAAAGGCGAACACGATGACGAAGAAATGGGCTTCATCCCTGAGACCGGCACAGGAAAGGGCAGGAGAGGGAAGAATACGGGCGAGGATGATGGAGCATACAGGCCGAAAGGCGGGAGCAGCCGAGGGGCAAAGAGGAAGAGGGAAGACGGCGACACGCCTGCAAAAGGACGTGGCAAGAAGAGCAGGGCGAGTGCGGGCACTGCCAATTAAAAACTGGTTCAAGGAATGGAAGGAAAACAGTTATTGTTTGATTATAAAAGGGATATTCGATTCTTGGACTGCTAGATGCGGAGCATTGATGACAAAATGAAGCATAGGGAATATTGTATTATATGCGAGGCATCATTTATTTTCAATGGTGCAAGATGGGCGCAATATGGGTTAGATACCCCTTGGGGACTTGCATATCAACAGACTTTTTACACGATTGTTTGCATGTCACTGGTGTGTGCATATGGTATATACACGAGAAGTGTGATCAGAACGGTGATTAACGGTGATGCTGTGCTTTCCATATATTCCTACATATACAATGTGCCTTTGCGAATCACGCTGTCTATGCGTCATCGGCACTCCTATCTTTGTTCCAATATGATACACATAATACAACAAACACACTATTTTATCACCCAAAGGGCCCTTTCATATCCTATTTTTTCTTCCCTACCGCAACTGTCTCCCTCGCGGACCCCCAACCATAACAGGTTCAGGCTCCGGCGCCGTAAACGGTAAACTCGTATCAATAATCTTCTGCCCATCCAACAACTTCCCATTATGCAATCTCTGATCCTCCAGCTTGGCCATCTGCGCCCTTTTATTCTCGAGATAAGTTTTGCGCTCAGGCGTCATGATCCATTCCTTGGGGAACTCGTATCTTGGCTTCGGCTTGTAGTGTCTAAAGTCGAACGGCACATCTTCGAACGTGTCTTTCCCGTCCTTGGCTTCCTTGAGGAGTTTTTGGATTGTTTCGCCCAGGAAGCGCTTGTTTTGGGTTTGGGTGTCGAAGTCTTCGCAGGACATTTTGATGATGCCTGTGGAGGGGTTATAGCGGGGACCGGCGAGCTTGATGAGTTTGTTGCGTTGCTGTGTGGTCATGTTTGGCATGTCGTCTACCGAGAATTCGACAACGACTTTGTTGGCGGCGGGGTGGGATTCGCCGAGGTAGGAGGTGTAGCGGAAGCGGAAGGGGGTTTCTGCGGATGGAGGTTCGAAGGGACGGGCAAGTTCTGTTTTGAGGCTATTAGCATTGTCATGAGGATTTTGGAAGGTGAATTGAGTGTAACGTACGATTCAACAGTGGAAGCTCCCAAGCAATCAACCTAGCATATTCTCTGAGCTCCCTGTGCTGCTCCAGCTCGCCATGACCCAAACTTGTCAGGTCATCGCCAAAGTAGTCTTCATCCGGACCCATTGACTCATCGCCTTCGGCCCAGAAGCCATTCCTTACTTTAAAACTGTCAAATACTTCCTCAGTTTCGAAATCCTCGTCTGATTCTAGATTAAAGTCGCGGGCAAATGGTATTCCCTGCTTGCCTTTCCGGATAGCATCCGCCACGACTTCGGGGTCAAGAGCCTTGAGGTCCTCTACGATTTTGCGGAGTTGCGCAGCAGTTTCATCTTCCTGGGCGTCTGGTGATTCGGTCGCGTCTTCGACGGTGGCTGAGGGAGCCTTTGTGGCTTCAGCAGGTGTAGGGGCGTCTTTGGCTGGGTTTTTGGCGAATCGCGCGGATGTGGTCGAAAGCGGCCGCTGCCATTGTGCGGTGTATCTAGGTGCTGAATATCGAGGCAATGCCGAGGATGGGCATCGCTGGGAGTAGAGGAGTAACCTCCGCGTTATTGACGCCATTGGTGTGGATAGACTGTTGATGTCGTGAACTTTTCGCGGAGAAGACCTCCGTGCTTGGCGTCGTGGAAGAAGTTGAGCACGGGCCAATTTGATCAGAAGTGGTCTATTTCCGCCCTAGCCTCCGACCTTCATCGCTCTGATATCAAACATATACAATTAGCAATACAATTCGACAGGCCTTTGCGTCACTGCTGAAACACTCAAACAGTTCTGTTATAGAGTTTGCATTGATACATTCTCGATATTGTCACTATGGCCGAGAGGTTAAATTGGACCGTCGACACAGACGCGAGGGTGTGTTTTGTAACTACTGGAGCTACAGCACCATTCACAGCACTCATTGAATCGATATTAAGTCCTCCAGCTTTGAACGCTCTACGAAAGGCCGGATATACACATCTTCTCGTTCAGTACGGCACCGCACAGGATGTCTTTACGAACAGCTCAGACGTCGCTCGTTCCTATTTACAGGAAGACCAGAGTCTAGGACCTCTTACAATTGGCGGCATTGATTTTGATCAAGATGTCTTGCGGCCACAATTTCGGCTTGTTCAGCAGACAAAGGGATTGGTCATCTCACATGCCGGTATGCTTTCCCCCAGAGCCATAGCATCTTCCTCTAAACCCGTCAGGTTCCGGGACAATCCTCGAGGCTCTACGGTATCAGGTGCCTCTAATCGTCGTCCCGAACACTGGACTCCTTGATAACCATCAAGCCGAGCTCGCCGCTGCCATGGAGCGATCAAACTATTTGCTCCAAGCAGATGTTAAGTGAGTCGTTACATTGGGTGAAATTTCCACTGTTCCTTTTAACGAGGTTGGTAGAGATATTGCGCCAGTGATAGCCAAAGCTGGAGATTTCCGACTCAAGATGGCACAGTTTCCTCCTATTACTAGCGGGAAACATCGCGAGACTAAGAGCTTTGCTGCCATTATGGATGAGACAGTGGGCTTCTTAGATTGAGAGCGTAGTTTCGACGGCATTTGGTCTGTGCAATTGCACCACGACGACGGGTAATGCAGCCTTCCAGCATTTCAATCCCACGGTACTTTTCCCGAAAAGCACGCCGAACAACTTCGAAGGCATCGACATAGCCCAAATGTTGCGCTTTATTTTTCAATGGATGCCACGCTCCTGTTATAGAATGATCCAGCAAAGAGCTATAGCCTTCGAAATTCACCCATAAATTGTGCAGCTCGCATTGGATATTAATACATTCTGGCAGCCGATTTGCATCATGCCAGGTATACCAACAAGGGGCCCTTGCGTGTACTGATGTGAGCATGGATAGCGCCATGAGACAATAGTATATTAACTTATTTCTCGCACACGCAGAAAAAGTAGTACGAATACATGGTTGAGGTCTTTTGTAGTTTGAGTGCCCACTTCACAGTGGTGTTCATATATATTTATACCTACATCCGCTGCATGCGATAGGTACTGATCTACTTAGACGAATGTGGCGTTATCTTCCAACATCGTATTTCTGTCTCGCCTATTTAAGTAAGCATCGCTCATCAACTTCATCCATTGCAGTGACATTAGCATTATAAATTTCTTATCCTGATTCCCTGTTTCCTATGTTTGGTATCGCTTCGCGCTGTCGGTGGCCAATTCGGTATTCGATCCGATTACTTCTCGTGCTCTTAAGAGAAAGGAGCAAGACTTCAGTAGGTCATCTGCGCGACACGAAGTATTTGGTCGTATTGCCCTGGTTCTATCAATGACCGAATGAGGCTCTAGTCGCACAGGTTAACCCTTCGTCGTCAAGGCACATCGCCCAGCGTGATTATAGAGTTGCAGCAAGATGCAAGGAAAACAGTGGGCCGTTTTCAGTCCTCAGACACGCGACCGCGGATACAAATACGGCGTCTGCGCTCTTTCACTCTCTGGCACCAAGGAAGGCATCCCAGCCTCTCTTTCACCGCATTGAACTTGTCGCTGTTGATCTTGACTTCCCATGGTTCCTACCTTTCTAGTCTAGAGCTAATCACCTAGGAGTCGCTCTCATCAACACCACAATCGATCCCTTTTACACAACCCAGCTTATACACTCGCTCATACTGGGGATCTTAAAATCGTTTAATCAATATCACAACGCGCCTCACTCACCGCTATGAGGGTTCCTGAGATCACGGCACTCCTGGCTACCGCGGGGTCTTTTGTGACTGCTGCGCCTGCTAGGTATGTCCAACAAGACACGCTCATATCTGTTACGTTGCACGTACTAAACTGTCGCAGCCAACATCATGGAAAGCGACTTGTCGATTATGAGTGGGGAAGTACAAAGGTCCGCGGCGTCAATATCGGCGGGTGGCTGGTTTTGGAACCGTAAGAATGCAAAAGTCGCTGTTGACTTAGATCACTTCCTCTAACAAACGAAGGTTCATTACGCCTTCAATATTTGCCAAGTACAACACAGCCGATGCCCCGGTCGCGGATGAGTGGACCCTTTGCCAGAAACTTGGAAAGCAAGGCTGCTTCGATGCCCTGAAGCCTCATTGGGACAGCTTTGTGAGCCTTAGTGATTTCGAGAAGATCAAACAAGCTGGTTTCAATGTAGTCCGCATCCCCATTGGCTACTGGGCTTACATGGATTTCGGAGGAACGTACACTTCTGGTTCAGCTCCCTACCTTGACAAAGCAGTCGAATGGGCCCGACAGACTGGCTTGAAGATCATTATTGACTTACATGGTGCCCCGCAATCCCAGAACGGCTTCGACCATAGTGGCCAGAAACTCGGAGCACCAGGCTGGGGCCAGGGTGATAGTATCGCCCAGACGCTCGAAGTGCTCGGAAAGATTGAGGAAAAGTACGCTGTACAATCCATGCAGGATGTAGTCGTCGGAATCCAGTTTCTCAATGAGCCTTACCTCGCTAAACTTGACCCCAACATGGTAAAGCAATTCTATCGCGATGCATTCTTTAGCTTGCGACAGTCCAGCGATACAACTGTGGTTCTGCATGACGGCTTCTTCGACCCATCCTGGCTCAACGGCTTCCTCACGCCCTCCGACAGCAATGCGCAGTATGTTGTTGTAGACCACCATGAGTACCAGATATTTGACCCGAACCTCGTGGCTATGTCAACTGAGCAGCACTTGGGCCTCACCTGCGATGCGGTAAACAACTGGGCAACCTCTGACAAGTGGACAATTGTAGGAGAGTGGTCGGGTGCCCTAACAGATTGTGCTCCCCATCTCAATGGCTTTGGGGCTGGCAATCGTCTCGAGGGCTCATTTCCCGGCAGTTGGTACATTGGCTCTTGTGCAGGAAAGAGTGGTCCGGTGAGCTCTTGGAGTCAGGAGTGGAAGGATGATATCAGAAAATACATTGAAACACAACTCGACGCTTTTGAGGCAAAGACGAATGGATGGGTCTTTTGGAATTTCAAGACTGAAGGAAGCGCAGGTGAATGGGATCTCTTCCAGCTCCTAGACAACGGCGTGTTCCCACAGCCCTTGGACGATCGCAAGTTTGGAAAACACTGCACAAACTTTTAGGGCGAAGAGTTCGAGATGTGACCAAGATCAATAGGAATAATGGATTGCGCTTAATGAAGTACAGCTACAAGGCGAAGAGAATGGGAGAAAAGTGTAAATCTCAGCTAGCAACTACATCTTACGGGACTAGCTAGTTAATGTTAATAATTCGGTTTCTACAGGCCTGTTTCTGGACAAAGTGAATATAGTTCATTTTTACTGCTATACCAACTAGGTGACTTGCGAAAGAGACTTGAACCAAGTAAATAAAGGTATGACGCACCCGACTCCATACCTAAGAGCAAAAGTTGGGTGTCAACAGCTGTCAGCATTTCAATACATTGAACAAGGGTACAGTACCACTTCAAAACTCCCAAAATAGGCACTCGGAGAATATCGCAACAATCAGATTCAACACAACCTCTACATGTCTTCGATGATCGCCTGCTTCGGTGAAATTCAAATCACCTGCTGGAATCAAATACGAGTCCCGATACCGAGATTGCTGTTTCCATTGGTGCGAGGCTGGAGCCCCGCAATGTATCTGGGATTTGTGGCGTTGCGAAACACGAGGGTCTGGCTCAGCTGGTGCGGGAGTATTGTGGGGGCTAAGGCTAGCCTTGTGGTTTAATGTAGGGGGATCGCACGAAAAAAAGATTGATATTCTTGTTTCGAAGAAACTGGGTTGGACTCACTTTTTCGTTTTGGCTGCGTATGACGTTCGGTTGTTAAAGAAGAAGAAGAAGAAGAAGAAGAAGAAGAAGAGATGACGGAAAACGGAGGCAAAATGAAGCTGGTACACCGAGGGCGGAAGAAGTTGGGTGAGATAAAGAAGAAGGTGAAAGGGACGTTGAGCAAGAAGAAAGAGACTGAAAAAGAAAATTTGAAAGGGGCGACATTCAATCAGGGTGCTGGGATCGAGGCAGAAAACACAGGCAGGGCCCCGAAGGAGACGATTAAGAGTCAGCAACAGATATTAGAAGAAAAGCGGATTAGGGAGGAAGAAGAAAGGATTCAGGAGGAAGAGAGAATAAGAAGGATGACACAAGAAAACAGGAAGCTCAGGAAGGAGACAAAGAAGAGAGAAAAGAAAGTCAAGAAAGCGAAGGCCGAGGAAAGGAATAAGAAAAGAATTGAGCAGATGAATGCCCCAAGATGTTATTGCCGACACTCGCGAAAGCGACTCCCATGGTACTACAAAAAAGGGTCGATATGTAGCAACTGTGGATCCTGTGAGACATGTCTTGGATATACTCTGGAGTCTCCGGAGCTTCTTTGCTCCATATGCCAATCAGACCTTCTCCGACTTCCCGCGGAGCTCTTTCAGGAAGTCCTCAGCTACCTCGACACTAATAGCCAAATGCTCCTCCGTCTAACCTGCAAAAGTCTATACAACACAATCCCTCTCCCCACAACCCAACGAACAAAAGACGAGATCGACGCTTTCTTTCTTCTCATCCGAGAGATGTTCCCCAAATGGATGGAATACTGTCCCGAGTGCACGAAATACCATCGCTGGACCAGCATGGACTATTACTACTGGGACGAAAACCAGCGCTGTAAACGGAAACTTCTCCGCGAGTGGTCCCTCGGCCCATACCGGTACATTTGCAACTACTGCAATTCCGTGCGTCCATACCAGCATTGCCAGCTCTGCTACATGTGCGAAACATGCGCCAAAGTGTTTTTCCGCAGCCCGCAATCATTTTCGACGGGGAAAACGCATTGTCGTACTTGCGAAGTTAAGAAGATTCCGTGTCGACGGTGCAATAAATCAGTGCTTGCGCGCCGTGCGTGTCGTTCGTGCAAGATTTGCGAGAGTTGCGCGAATTGCCGGTTTCAGTTTGGCACGACCGAGTGCTCTGGTTGTGGGGGGAATGGTTTGAGCGCGGAGGCAAGTACGAGGCGGGTTATGGTGGAAACGGGGCCTGGGTATGAAATGTGGTATTTTGGTGGTGAGAGGAGGGATTGGGCTGGGGGCTGGAGGGAGCCTCAGCATACGGGGAGGCTGAATCATTAGTGAACAAAGGAGGATCGATTTCGCTCCCCGAGATGTTGTAGTTGATCTGGGGTTGGATGAAGTACAGTGCATGTTCGGAACTTGGCTGTTGAGAGATAGATTATGTGGACATGTAAGTTGTTTATCTGGCACATGCCTACCTATGGTATGGTATTCGGCTTAGTTTGACAGATGCAGAAAACTGAGAGCTTAGCATAGGGATAATACCTCCAGCATTTGGCGACTCCGAGGATTGAATTCAAAGTATTATACCCAATTCGACGGATTTGAAGCCGTTAGGACATAAGTAGAGGCCAAGGAGTATGGTGATATTCGGTGAGGGCAGAACCGAGGACTAGACCTGCTTACTGAGCGAATAGTGAACAGTCTATACTCAAGTCGCACTAGTTTTTTGATGGCACGCACCAGAGGCCATCCCTTTCCCGTACCTTAAAGCTATACATTTCTATTAAAAGAGGAAGGCGCATTAGATATGCAGGCATTCCGCAGAGTTTTGCGCAGTGTCAAAAGTATAGGCGCATCGCCACAAAACGAACATCATGGACAGCGAAGATCGCTCTACACATACACAGAAGCGTAACCTCACCCCGATTCTTGCCGCCCGCAGAATGTTTCGATAAGGACATGCAATGAATATGATATTCTTTGGGTTTGTTCTTGTATTAACGGTCTTCCGTTCCTTCAGCGCGGCCCATTTGGCTCGTCCGTATGGTGTTTTTCCGCGCCAGGGTGAGTAAGCGAAAATTTCTCGTATGCGACTGAATAGAAGAGAACGGGGACACGAAAAACATCAAAATAGCGTCTAACATTTCATACCCTAGGGTTGATCAATGCTTCGTTCGTCACTAGTACGGCATCTACAACCTCAATTAACACCAGTGCGACGTCTGGCTCAATATCCACCACCACAGTATCTCCCAATGCTACATGCGCATCAACATTTGCCCCGAACTTTCCCATTGAGTGGAATACCAACACTCAAGGCTGCGAATTCCATCAATTAGACGAAGACAGCAATTTCGAGGCATATGCAGATCCGTGTTTGCGCTCTTGGTGTGATGCAGAATTTGCCAGCTCTAATCAGGCCTATTGGGACCGAGCTAAGACTCTTCCCCCAATCATGGTGACGACCACCAGGACATTTTTTGAGGGTCTATATGGAACTGGAACGGATAGTACGCGACTTACGGGGTATTCGTACCGGACAACGACTGTAACGCGTAGGCATTGACCTATCCTCCTTCTATCGAAATGCTAATGCGTATTTCAGATAAAGCAATCGTGGGACAAGCAGTTACTTTGAAGGCGCCTTGTTGTGGCCGTTGTATGTTAACTGCCGAGACCGTGAAATTATTCTTTTGGCCTTCAAGTCGTGCTATTACGCCAACATTTACCAGTCTCCCCCGTTCAGCGACGGCTTCTGTGACACCGCTGCCGATGGACGGGGTAGGTACATATATTGACGATACCGGGTTCACTTTGTAAGTTGTGGCAAGTTTTGGGAATAATTTCAGCCTTGCTGATTGTTTTACGCTGCAGTGTTTCTCCCTCCATTTATATTGGCTTCACTTCCCTATGGGCAACGGGCCCATGCGGCCATATTGGAACTGACATCATTGACTCAACCATAGGATTTGATCCAAGTGAGATCAGCTCAATTTCTTATAGCACTAACACAGAGACGTGCATGATCACCAAGTCGAGTAGTAATGGTGTGAGCACAGGGCTTAAAACGTTTTCTCCAACATATTTCCCATCTCAACCATTGAAGTATTCGGACGTGGCGCAAAACTGCTCGACAATAGAAGGATATAAGTACTTTCCTGACCATCCTTTCAACGACGGGCAATGGGACGGTATGTTACACATCCAAATGCGGAGAGCAGTACCGGGCAGCAGCCTTAACATGATGCTAACTGGGGTGAAGATCCTTGTCATCCTATTCTGGCTATTCCAGATCGCGTACGTAACCTTCAGCCTGAATGGCATGCCTGTTCTCCTGGTGGTAATGGAGGTTTCTATGATCCACCTGTTATCCTATCCATGGGCTCGGTTTTGGTCCCCACGGCTACCCCAGGCCAAGGACAGCCTTCCGTGGTCCTCCCTACAGAAGGAGGGGGAGGATTGGACCCATCACCCGCAATAACAAAGGGAACTCAGGACTCGAAACCAACTCTACCAGCCCCACAGTCTCAGCCTGCAGAGACACCTCTAGAGTCAACTAAAACCCCCTATAAACCAGGCCCAGATCCGTCTGTGTCAGCTTCGCCTTTGCCAGATCCACCATTGCCACCAAAGCCAGGCTCATCTACAACAATTGTCATCACGCCTGCTCCGGTACCCACAACCACTGTTCTGGCTCCCGTCATTGTAACCCTCGTTCCTGTACCGAATAAGCCAGCCGTTTCTGATGCACGACCATCGGAACCAGCAGAGGTCATCACATTCATTCCTACCATCATTGCCACAAATCGAGGGCCTTTTCCGGGCTCTCCGGGTTTATCTACTGGCTTGGTGGTTGGAACACAGACTTTGTTGCCTGGACAAGCAATCACCGTAGGAGGAACCACAATTACAGAGACCGGTGGAGCTACACGCGTCAGAGGAAGAACACAACTATTCCTAGATCCACAAGGTACAGCTGTGATCATAGATAATACATTTACAATCGACGTTGCGTCAACCCAGAACACTCTCGCAACAGTAGTTATTGGAGGCATCACAATTACAGCGACCCTGAAAACCGACGGCGGCCTTGTACTAGGCCCCCATACACTACAACCTGGGCAAGTTGTAACAGTGGACGGGGTCCCGCTTTCGCTTGACATGGAAGGCAGCCGAATGATTGTAAATGGACAGACCACAATCAATCTCGAGCATGCTGCTCAGCCTACCCCAGGCTCGGGCCCAGTAGTAATTACTGTGAATGGGATGACGATGACTGCAAACTCATTATCACAATTTGTCATCAATGGAGCTACATTGAGTCTTAATGGGCCAGACATTGTTGTCAGCGGAACGACATATAGATATGTGACCGATCAAGAGGGCAAAACAATTATCGTGGCAGGAGTGGGAAGCGCCACAAGCCATTCTTCGAGCGCTACACCTACTGATGCCAACAGAGATGGGGAGACTGTGGAAAATGAAACTCAGGATCGCCAGTCGAGAGGGAGCCGAACAGGGCCTATTTCACCTGAGAACACAAATCCAGGTACAAGAATAAGCCAATTCGGAATGCCTTGGCCTTTGTTTGCCGTATATTGGCTGGTGGTACTGTTTGTAAGCGCTTTGTGAGTGTACATATGCATATGGGAAGGATGAATGATGACTTTTACGATTCGAGACCGTTTCTGAGTATCAAGCAAGCAAGTAATGCCGGTCTTGCTATGTACCAATCATGTACTCGTCTTTCATGTTTTCATAATTTATTTCTGATAATGGATTGCGTATAGGATCGGCACTAGAAAGGTTTTGCTTTTTCAACTCAACATTTAAATTCGATGCTTCGATACTATCAACGTGTTCTAAAAGCTCGCTTTCCAAATGTCCATGAAAATTTGAAGATACAATCACAAGTGTGCGATTTTCGGAAATGCAACCATGTTCACAGCACGGGAGCAGCCGGAGGGGAGGCAGCCTAATTGCTATGGTACCTAGGTTGTCCTTGGGGTCGTGCTATGGTTCCCAAAGCGGGGAAGGTACCATGGCCTACTGTGAACTAAGTAGAACAGAGCCGCTAAAGTATCTGATGTTGCCAATTCGGTTCGGGAAGCGGGGGAGCTCCGGAAGTCATGACGATCTATTCTTTTCATAGAATGCTAAGGGCTATTAGCTCTATTATGACAGGCTACTGATGGGAATGGCAGTGGCGTTACGGGAATTACGAATGCTTTGGTTAGTTGTTTGTTAGGAGGCAATCTGCCTTCTGATTAATGATGATATGTGTTATCTGCATGAGGGGACAAGAACTACGGAGATGTCCGTATCTAGATGAACGGGTTATTGAATCGGGAGTTATTAACCACATGATCGCACAATTGGAAGCGTTCTGAGGATACGATATCGTTTGTTGATCAATCCAATTAATGAGTGTCTACTTCATAAGTTCCATGGTAGGTATAAGATTGATAGTCGCTCCAAGCAAGTATCATTAACGATTGCCACGCCGAATCCCAAGAACATTTTCTTGGGGAAAGGGGAGGAGGTCTCTTCAACATAAGAGCAAAGGCCCAGCTGCTTTGTCGATCTCTTAGTTCCACAGCGCTAGCCTCGAAGCTAAAACTTTATGTTTGGTACTCTTTATCAGAAGGATCATTTCGAAACTGCCCCAGCGTTTAGGGGTTTTTGCTCGCTTGCTACTATTCTCTGATAGTAGAAGCTATGATTGACAAGTTTGATTTACAGGAAAGAATTTGGTGATGCCTAAGCACTCATTTCATGTAATGAATCAACAATGCGCGAGGTGTTCGGTCTATGAGATGGATCACTGTGAGGGAAAAAAAAAGCAGGTGGGCTATCTGGATACGCGGCAACGTTAGTTTCCAATACTTGACGACCAAAGATGCCCTGCATTAGTCTGCAGCATACAAGAGGCGAATACGACTTGGGAAGTGCAAGTCCAAGAAAGGCACAAGACTGCGGTTCTATGGGAGATCAAAGGCTACATGCAACATGTGCAAGCTCTGAGGCCTTCCTAATCTAGTGTAACTGCGCATGCCCTTGCCTCTTCGAGGCCTTTTGGAAATAACGATCCTAAGAGACGTCGTCACAATACGCAACCTACGGTACTTTAGGGCGGGACTAAATCTCGTACCTGGTGTATTATGATATTTACAGGACGGGAAATCAGCACTTGTCAAAAACGGAATGCCTTATGTACTTATAAGTGGAGCTACTGATCAATGGCAAATACCCTGCGCCTATCAGAAATTCATCTTTGACAAACTCATGATATGAGACGCTATGGTTGCCGTAGTCGATAGCTTGGTCTTGATATGCAGCCAACACTGAACAGTTCGTACTTCCGGCCCCATATGAGAATAAAAAAAAAAGGGTACCTATGATATATAAAGCTAAAATAAATGTCTCAAAATGACTCTTTTGTGGACTTGAGTCCTAAGGTACACTCGCTTCTGAATACTTTTTTTTCCCCAGTCATTTCATATTCATTGACTCCTCTAATTTTTTAGCTTCTGAGACTCGAGATTTCGCCTAGAATGCGAAATTTTAAGCACATTATCGCCCTAGCGGTGACTGGTGCCATGTTCGCGGTGGCTGATGTACGGCCGATGGTCGATCTGAAGGCAAGTCTCGACGGGACTTGCGGAAGAGGTGTCACTTGCGCTGGCTCACTATTCGGAGGCTGCTGTGGCGCTTCCGGTCAGTGTGGAAGCACGCCAGACTACTGTGGAAAAGGGTGTCAACTTCAATATGGCTATTGCCATGACACACAAGGGGCACCATCGCCAGATGGTACCTGTGGAGGCAGCCTTGGCTTCACCTGCAAAGGGTCCAAGTACGGAGACTGCTGCAGCCAGTTTGAGTACTGTGGCTCTGGGGATGTTCACTGTGGGGAAGGCTGCTTGGATGGGTTTGGCGATTGCCATGATACCTCCAAAAGCGAAGCAGCCAACTCCACCAGCTCTGAGTCGGCTTCAACTGAGAAAAGCGAAAAACGAAAACTCGAGCCTCGTACATTCCCTCCCTGTGAAGACGGCAGAATCTACACAACTGAATGCGGAGCGCAATATCGCATTGAGTGCGAGACGGACCACCAAGGTGGCGACATCTGGTGGTCTGGCAACGGATGGCACGCCAACTCCTTAGACGAATGTATATCCGGATGTTCCATGTGGCCAAACTGCGTCAATGTTGCTTGGGTACCGCAAATCATTACAGGGCCATGCTACATCAAGGATAGCATTGGTCCTAAATTCCCAAGAGATTATGTCTTCGGTGGCGTCTTGATAAAGAATTGTACCAATGGACCCCCGACAGCAACACCAGCACTGGATCAGCCTCCATTCGCAACTCCAACAGTGACTCCTACACCAACCCCATCCAAATGCGTCGGTGATTTCGAGCAAGTCAAGCAAGAAGAGAAAGATTGCGTGCCATGCGAGGGACAAGGCGGCTCTCTGCCTTATTGTGGCGCCGACGAGTTCACTGATAATTACAAATTCACGCCGAAAACCTGTCGCACGGTATATTATGAGTTCGATATTACAAATACCACCATCGCTCCTGACGGAATTCCTCGGATTGGTTTGACAGTAAATGGCCAGATGCCTGGCCCTCTCATTGAGGCAAACTGGGGTGAGTCGGTTCGAATTGACATGATGATGAATTTTTCTAATGGTGATAAGGTGACACTGTTGTTGTTACTGTACACAACAAGTTGCAAGACAATGGCACCAGCATTCATTTCCATGGCATCCGGCAGCTCAACAATTCTGAGTACGATGGCGTTCCTGCTATTACTCAGTGTCCAATCGCACCAGGAGACTCTTTCACATACAAATGGGTGGCGACCAACTACGGAACATCGTGGTACCATTCCCACTATGCTATCCAAGCTTGGGAAGGCGTCTTGGGACCAATGATTATCCATGGACCTACTAGTAAGAGGTTTGATGTTGATGCTGGCTCGATCGTGCTCCAGGACTGGTCTCATCGGACAGTGGACTCAATGTACGACACAGCTCAGGACGCAAAGGTCGGAGGACCCCAAACAATGGATAATGGTTTGATAAACGGCAAGAATACATGGGGTGTTCAAGGCACAGCCAACCAAACGGGCGAACGTTTCGTACTTGACACCAAATTCGAGCCTGGCAAGACATATCTCTTCCGCATCATCAACTCGGCCATCCAATCCACATACAAGTTTTACATTGACAACCATGAGCTTGAAGTCATTAATATGGATTTCACCAACATCAAGCCCTACAAGACCAATATTCTCAACCTCAACATCGGCCAGCGTTACATGGTCATAGTAAAAGCCAACCAGGCCCCTGGCAACTATTGGATGCGCGCAGACAACCAAAATGCATGCGCAAAAACAATTCAAGCCGAGGATATTAAGGGTATTATTCGATATTCCGGATCAGATGACAGTATTCCAACCTCCACAGCGTACAGCTACACTAACGAGTGCGTCGATGAGCCTCTGGCATCGCTGGTCCCATTAGCACCACTGAACCCCACCGCATCAGATGAGTCGTTCAGCAAAGATGTGCTTGTTCGCCCCAACGAAGAGAACCTATTTAAGTGGTATCTTAGCGGCACAACCTTCTATTCACGATACGAAGATCCAACTCTGCTGAGCGTCGTAGACAACGGCACAGCGCCAACCTATTCTGGGAACCTGATCCTTGACTTGCCCAAGGAGGGCGAGTGGATTTATATTGTTATCCAGTCGGTCATACCGCTTAACCACCCTATACATCTTCATGGCCACGATTCTTTTGTGCTGGGTGCTGGCACGGGGACATTCAGCAATCAGCCGCTCAACCTGAACAATCCTCCCCGCCGTGATACGGTGAACATGCCCGCAGCAGGATGGCTAGTGCTGGCGTTTGAAACTGACAATCCTGGTATATGGCTAATGCATTGCCATATTGGATGGCACACCAGTATGGGGTTCGCATTACAGATTTTGGAGGCCAAGGACAAGATTGCGAGCACTGTGAAGGATGTGTGTAAGATAGACTCGGTCTGCGCCAACTGGGACAAGTGGGCGACAGCGAGGGGCTTCAAGCAGCATGATTCAGGCGTTTAATTTCTTCCCTATTGTTACTTATTAGACGACAAAATAATGTAATGCTAATGCTTGATTCTACAAACTGCACAAATATCTGACGTTCAAAATGCGCTTCTCGCTGATCAGTATCGCGCTTTCCTCCATCTCTAATTGTAGATCGACGGAGCCCCGTTGAAGGCCAGTCGATTAGCAGTTCCACTAGGCAAACCAGATATTTTGCCCTCATTCGCTAGCTCAACTATTCGTTCGCAAAGCGTACGTGTGCTAGTGTCTTTCTCAAGAGCTAGAAGATAGGCGCCCAGGCCCGCGATATGAGGAGCAGCCATCGACGTCCCCGATATAGTATTGGTGCTTCCATCGTTCCAGGTACTCTTTATTTGTACACCAGGTGCATACACATCCACCAGCGGTCCAAAATTAGATGAAGTACTTTTCGTATCAGCAACATCAACGGAGCCTACTGTGCATGCGGTTGGTTCGGAAGCGGGCGAGAAGCCCGCAGCGTCTGAGTTACTATTCCCGGCTGCGACGGAGATGAAAAGTCCTGATTTGATGGCCGAAGCAACCTGTTCACAATCAGTACATGCGTCGATATATTTGCTGTCAGTTGCTGTGGGAGGGGGGTGGGAAACTGACAGCATCATTGGTCGCAGGGTTCTTCCCCCCACCGAGACTCATATTAACGACAACGCCCTTAGGGCAGTCACGCGTCTTCGCATCATTCACAACAAAGTTGACACCAGCAATCACGCCCGCAATGGTGCCGGAGCCGTACGCATCAAGGACTTTGACCGCAAACAACTTTGTCTTCTTTGCGACGCCGTATGTTGATGCGCCAATGATGCCAGCTACGTGTGTGCCGTGGCCGTTTCCATCCGAGTCTTCTCCGTCACCAGAGAGATTCTCGAGCCACTCGGCACCTGATCTTTTGTTAATATTGTGGGTATCTGGAAGTCGAAAAGAACTTACGGCCTTCGAAGTCAGGATGATCTACAAAGATACCTGTGTCGATTATATAGGCGCAAGTTCCCTCACCCGAGCTGGAATCGAAGACATATGATGTGTTCCCTTTTTCGACATGAGAAATACGGCCAAGACCCCAGGGGGCATTTTCTTGAACCAGCCAATCTTGAGTATGTACGGCAGCGTTCTGCTGGACATACTCAACCTAGAGATATCAGTGCCTGTGCGCTAAGGTAGATATGAAGGCCTACAGAATCCATTTGCTTGACCATATCAACCTCTTTATCGGTAAGAGTGCCAGCAAGGCCAGCGAAATTGCCAAAGGAATATGTAAAGTCAGGAGAATTTGAGATTCTGCTCTTCATTTCGTCCACCGATGTGAGTGAAATACCGGCACGGAATTTCACAATATATTTACCCTCTATGAGGCTGGACTCATGAAGCGTGGTTAGGGGAGCTGCAACAGCACATGGCAAAAGTACAACTAGCCAAAAGATGTACATGTTTGATGTGCGAAGAAGATAGAGGAATACTCAGGGACTGTTGGGTCGAAAAGCTATACGCACAAATCTGGCAAAAGTCCGTGGATAGCGTGGGGGGAAATAGACGGGTGTCTGAAGGCAAGCGTTCAGTCTTTGTATCTGCTCACCGGAAACCTTACATTAAATCAATAGCATCAAGATATCGCGGACCTTCCTGAATGGTATCGTTCAGGCGGCCAAGTCCGGCCAAGTCACACCCCGTAAGCGTAATAGCCTTCTTCTCCAATCACTATAAGCGGCTGCAACGTTGCATAGAAAGACAAACAAATCTCGCCAAATGCTGTATGAAGCACGCTTCAGGCAGCTCGTACTGATTGGAACAGTGTGCTGGCGAGATAAGCTCAAGTAACATGGCCTCATCTTTTGGTTGAGCACTTCTCACGGCTTAGATCTTCGTATGCAACTCGTCAATTTGGCCTAGACCATGACTATATAACTATCCCCTTCTTGCCACCTAGCCTCGGCTACGCCCGCAGATGAACCATTCATTAACATTACCAATGAGTGTCGTGAGAACATGAATGCCCTGTGTTTGGACAGATTTGCTCAAGAGCAAACTAACACAGGATGCTGACTGATGCACCATGAAATACCTTCCTACTTCCTTACGCTGCAAAATTAGTGGAGAATAAGTTAAGACTCAGGGGCACCGTTCCAGGCAAGCTGGTTGGCAGTTCCGCTTGGGAGACCGGTGATCAAGCTCTTGCTCGACAGCTCAATAATGCGAGCACATAGGGCAGAGGTGCTGAGGCTCTCAAAAGCCAACAGATAGGCACCGAGGCCAGCAATATGAGGGGAGGCCATGGAGGTACCGGAGATGGTGTTAGTGCCGCCGTTGTTCCATGTGCTGAGAATCTGTACGCCTGGGGCAAAGATATCAACGAGAGCACCGTAATTAGAGAAAGAGGCCTTGGCATCAGCAGAGTCGGTGGCACCAACGGTGCAGGCGCTAGGCTCAGAGGCGGGCGAGTAGTTGGCGGCGTTGGCGTTGCTGTTGCCAGCTGCAACAGCAAAGAAAAGGCCAGTCCTGACAGCAGCAGCGACCTAGCAGATTTAGCATGGCGTTTCCGGACCATTTTTAACCAAAAACTTACTGCGTCATTAACAGATTGGGTCTTGGATCCACCGAGACTCATGTTGGCGACGGATCCCTTAGTGCAAGCCGAGTTTGATGATGCATGCTGTGCAGCATATTGGATACCAGCAATGACACCAGAGAAAGTACCAGAACCCGAAGAGTCAAGCACCTTGACAGCGTACAGCTTCGTCTTCTTAGCAACTCCATAGGTTTTGGAACCAACAGTACCAGCGACGTGGGTACCATGGCCGTTTCCATCAGAGTTGGAACCATCTCCGGTAAAGTTCTCCAGGAATTCAGCGCCTTTTTTATTAATCGAGTCAGTCCAGCCTATTAGAAGAGATTGGGTCTACTTACGGCCTTCGAAATCGGAATGCGCGGTGTAGATACCGGTGTCGATGATGTAGGAGCAGGTGCCCTCTCCAGCGGTGGAATCAAATTTGTAACCCTTGGACACATCGCTCCTACTCTTGTGGGCGAGGCGGGAAAGGCCCCAAGTAGCTCCAGCCTGAGTCTGGTATGCTTGAGTGTGCACCTCAGCATCCTGTTGAATGTACTCAACCTGGGTGAAATAAGTCGCCATTCTTTTTCGACTATTTCCATAAAACCTACCGAGTCAGACGCTTGAAGTTGAGCAACTTCCTCGTCAGTAAGAGTACCGGCAAAACCGGTGAAGCCGTCGAGAGAGTATTCGAAATCAGGAGTGCTCGCGATATTGAGCTTCGCCTCGCTCACGGAAGCAATGGAGACCTCAGACTTGAACTTGACAATCCATTTGTTCTCAATCAGGGTAGCACCTCGAGGCTTGATCAATGGCGCCGCAAAGGCAGAAGGCAGAAGCGCAAGCAACAAGGAGGCATGCATTTTTGACAAGTGAGGACTGATGTGATAGGGATATAGACCAGAAGGATAAAGGCAAGAAGATATCCAGATGCTGTACTGAATGCTGCGTGGTGGACGATAGACTTTGGGAGAAAAGATGGTGTTTATATACTTGCTCACAAGACTTCCTGGCCACTGAGAGCAGAGACACTGACGATGATCTTGACCTTCCTAAGTGGTGCTATCCCGACGATCAGGTCATGCCTCGTCGAACCCAACCTTTCTACAAGCTCCTGAGTGCATCTGCAACGTCGTACAGTAGAGGCAGGCCGATGGACAGGATTCAAACTCATTGATTGCTCACACCTGCAGGTTGTAATGATCCTGAGGAGCCAAATCAAGGAATACGCTGCAGTAAGACGATATCCGGCAGGATACTGAACAGGAATGAGGTCCAAGCAGGGGCAGAATTGTCATCATTGAGGTATGTAGACAAGGCATGCCCACGCCGTCAACGATCTCATTTGGAAGGCGCAAACATCCTGGCACTCATCATCCATGCCCCTAGCCCTTGTATTCAAGTTATTCTTTGTAAGATATCGTGTGCGAGAACTTTGTCTCAATATCTGCCTCGATAAACGGCACCGCTACTGGAAGGGCTCGCTGGGCTACGGTTAAGCTGATTAGGCTTCCGGGGCAATGCCGATCTTGGCTGCATGTAGTCAGTCTTAAGTTTTTGATATCGCAGGCATGTACCCAGATGAGGGGACCCTTTTGCAGAGACCCTGTAGATCAAGTAAATATTCATGACACTACCTCTAGGAGATAGTATGGAAACCCCAGAATGCAGACACGCGCTTGCCGATAGCGAGCGAGGCGAGAGATAATCTCCAGATTTCAATAGGTAGTCTACACCGTTACTCCATTAGTCGATCGACAGAGGCGTGAAGCTGGCGGCATCTGACGGCATCACACTGCTAGTGAAGATTGCTGAGCGTGACAGGGGTTAGAGTAAGAGAGGCGAGTTACATCTGTTTGCGTAAGATAACGCCAGTCATGCTGTAGTATCTAATAGCCAGATGCCAGTCAATGTTGAAATATTGAGTGATCGACTAAAGATGGCCGCAAGGTAGTCGTCTCCAACGCAGCGGGGCATTTTCCTGAAACGTAAATCTGTCCGGTCGATGATAGGTGTTGATAAAGCTGGTAACCTTCCATCTCGAAGTGGGATGTGACCACTTGGGCAGAGGGTGTCAGGCCTCCTAGGATTTCCTTCGACACTAATCTTACAGGTGGGTACTAAGTCGGTAACAGAGCACGGTGGAAACCGAGAGCCAAGCCGTCAAAGTGGCGAGAAACCGCAACGATTTGAGCGGATGAGTTGAGTGTGCATGCAGCGTGAACTGCAAGCTGAAGATGCAATCGGCTATGCATCTGAAGGAAGGTGGTGTTGAAGTGGGGGGCGTGGTCTTGTGAGGTCTCGTTGCTACAGGCCCGTGCGCAAGGATATATTAGCCATACCCATACCCGCGGGATCATTGCAGGGAGGCCTGGCAGTGTCGGTTTGAGCGTCGATTCGCCAACAAAAGAGTGACTGTGCGACAGTTAATTAATCTATCATCTTATCTCCTGTGTCGATAGGTCGACGCCGGAGCAAACGAAGACAGCGCCTACCTCAACGGGCACCCACATGGCGACAGCTGTGCTCACCTGGCACGGAGACTATGCCAAGGCGTAATGACCAGATAAGGGGATCGGGCGTAGCCGGAAATGCATTGCAGATGACGCTATCCAGTCTCAAATTGCGTGGTGGGAGAGCGGTGAAGCTTGTGAGCACTTGATCATGTTTCGTTCCAAGACCACAGTTCAACTGGCAACTAGGTTTGGTCGTTACTAGAAAGATTGCCGAATGGGGTCGGGCCTATTGAAGCTCCAGGTGAGCCGAATAGTACAATCGATGGCAGTCGAACCCTAGACTTCTGATATGACGAGTGATGGTCCCGTAGAAGAGCTAATGCTGTTCTTTGGTAGTCTCCTCAATGGAGGTTCAAACAAGATCAACCCTTGTTCGTACATGCTGTTGGGCTTCGGGGTCCGAACCTCAAAGGGTAGTCGGAAATGTTGGAATGGACGGAATTTGCCTCAGCGCGGAGCGCTGAACTCTCTGTTCTATCCGAAGCCTGTTCGCCAACCCTTGAAGTGACATTTTCGAGGGCCAATTGTGCGTATCTTGGTGTCCAACGCAGAACCGTAGCCTTGTGTTTTCGTTTGGAAGTTCGTTTCGCCAAAACTGAGCTGCCTAATTCTGCAGTTCACCTTCTAGGTTAAGACGAAATACGCGAGAAACAAACATATGTAAGAATGAGGTGGGGGCTTCGGGAAGCTCGGGCGATGATCTTTTAACAGTATTGTAGGGTTGACGGCGATCTCTAACGGATTGTTGAGAATATACTGCGTATTTTCAGCAAGTACCTGTCGACTTTGCTTCGCAATGACCACTACTAATCCTTCAGCAACCCGGATAATAAAGGGTAAATGGACGGACTTACCGACTACACTTAAGGTGGAAGGTGAACTTCTCCAGTTCTTGTACGCGGACAGAAATCTTCTGTCCTATGCGACTGAGCTTCCAAACAAATGGTTCCCTACATAGAATGAGCTCGTATATTTTATTGCAAAAGGTGGGTGTAACATTGTTCGCCAAAAGGAGAAGGAGGGTGTAGGAGACGTGAATTGCGGCTAGAATGGAAACTTGAGGTCTCTTGGTGCGCTAGAGTGGGTACTTATAAAACATAGGTCCTCTGAAAAAGCGATAGGGATGGCAATGCACATTTATCTGCTCGCTGGCGTGTCAGAATCCCTGTGCAAGGTAGGATGTCAGATGGGCTTGATCCACTGCATTGAGTGAGAATTGATAAGAAGCTGCCTGGAAGTGTAACCGGCTCGCAAGCGTCGCGAATAGCCAGTAGGCGGTGTCAAATTCACCCCGGCCTATAGAGGAACAACGCGCTGGATCGGTCACAAGCCCATAGCGTTCTGAGACGTTGGTTCGTGTCGGAGTAATCGTTGAAAAGCTGATATCAATGGAAGCACAAGGTAGCTGTAGAACTGCTTCGGACTCCGCCAGACGAGTGATTTATGCGTTGAGTTTTCCAGTATGCCAACAAGCGTGCGAATTCTCTTAAGTTGTTTGCGACGCTTTGCGCGAGCCCGTATTACAAGGCCCTCGCAATGGTGGTGCGAAGCCAAATCGTAGCTAGAGCGTATGATAGCCAATCTGACGAAGCCATAAGCTACAGCTTTTTGAGCACTTGAACAGATAGTGATTCGTCAGCCTTTTCAGGCGAGAAACATTTTCTGCTGCGATGTCGATGTGTGGGCTCCTCATTGAGGTGGTGTTGTCTCCAAGTAATCGCGGCCAGGTGCATGTCCAGCTGACAAACGGCGGTCTCCGGGAGCCAGCTTTCACCCTACATGGCTCGCAACCTTGATCTTCGAATGCTCTAAAAGTACCGCGCCTCAATCGCGATGGAGTGCATTGGTCCCAAGACAGCCGATTGGTCTTCTCAGAGTCTCCGGTATCTCAAGTGCGACCAATGGGTATTATGATCACATCTTGCTGCGTACGAAGGTCCCTGGTGTTCGGGGGGTGTAAACTTCAGGTCGATATCACTTTGTTTTGAGGCAAGAAGAGCCGTCGCGTTGACGATGTGGTCGGGGTGGTGTGGCGACGGTGTCGATATATGAAGCTCCACAACCCCGCTCCGGAAAATTGATACGGAGCCTTCCGCAATCTATGGGGTGAGCTTGAGCCGCTTCGTTTCTCCCGCTTTCCCGTCGTCCCACCATCCATATATTAACGTCAATAAAATGTCCATCGCGTTGCAGATCTACCGTCTCAGAGAGTCCTGCGGCTTTGATGCACTTCATATTGGTCATCTAGATCTTAGATTAGGGACGTTCAGTCAAACGGACAGCCATTACGCGAATCACACGAGGCCACCCAACATCTTGGTTAACATGAAACGGAGAAGCCGTGCGATCATCGAGTTGCATGAATACCATAGATCTTGTCCCCCTTGTATGCCTGTAAAATCCGGGGTATGCTCCCAGGGACTGTAATGGTGGGAAGATCTTCAAGCTGAACCGGGACCATGGCCTTGCCGCATGCTGGGATACATAGCTTATTTGAACATGAAATATTGGTGGACGACCATACTAAATTGAAAGTATTGGATATTTTCAATATAACTCACGAGTATTGCGTATGAATATGGCTGCTTAAGCACCCCGTGTACCATGTAAGATTAGGGGCATGACAAACAGTAACGATCAAACAAACTACCCAATAACCGAGAAGTTTCGAAATTTTCTCCTAAGTTCGCACCGAAAATTATGATTACGTCGATGTGGAACAAAAGATTTCCTCCGTGAAAGTATCTTACACTTCTCATGACCATCTAAAGTTAGCAACAAGCCCAGCTCTTTCGCCCTGCCAGCTCGACTAATACGGTATCGGTCCGCTTCGTCGTCTTGAATTATTGTCGGTCGTCTAGCCGCTTGGATTCCCGTTGAATGACATAGTATTGTTCGTGCCTGACGGCAGGCCAGTAATTTTGCCTAACTTAGCAAGTCCGAGTATCCTGTCTGCCAGCGCAGCAGGTGTCTTCTTGCCTTCAAAAGACAATAAATACGCAGCTAGTCCGGCAACATGAGGTGTAGCCATAGAGGTCCCGGAAATAGAATTCTAGGTCAAACGTGAGATCATATATATATAGAAAACGTAGAGAAGTTGTCGAAAGCGTGTCGAAACTTACAGTGCCACCAGTATGCCAAGTTGACAAAATACTGACTCCAGGGGCGAAGGCATTGAGAACATTGCCGTAGTTGCTAAAACTCGCAATACGGTCGCTACTGTCAGTAGCGCCGACCGTAAAACAAGTCGGTTCGGAGGCAGGCGAATAGTTTCTGGCATCTTTACCATCATTTCCAGCAGCGACAGCCATGAATACTCCAGCTTTGACAGCATTTGCTGCAGCAGTATTGACCGAACTTGACAAGCTACCTCCTAAGGAGAGGTTGGCCACAGCACCTTTTGGACAATTCCTTGTCTTCGAATCGTTAGTGACGAAATTTAGGCCAGCAATAACTGCAGAGTTAGAGCCCTATTGTCAATTAATAAATGAATGCACAGGCCTCCAAAGCGGAAGCGTCGGTAACATACAGCGCCATTAGCATCGAGGACCTTCACTCCTAAAAGGGTAGTCTTTTTGGCAACACCATAAGTTCTGGAGCCAACCGTGCCAGCGACATGGGTTCCATGGCCGTTTCCATCCGTGTTGTTACCATCTCCAGCATAATTGGCTATGAAGAAGGCGCCTAAGAGCTTTAGTAACAAAGTATATGCTTCCAAGAGAAACTATTCAAACAACTCACGGCCTTCAAATTCCGGGTGGCCTGTAAATATACCAGTATCGATTACATACACGCAGGTGCTAGCACCGGCACTATTGTCATAGGTGTAAGTATTTATGCCCTTGTTTATATGCGAAATGCGCCCAAGGCCCCAAGGGGAATCAGTTTGAGTGACATATATTCTCTTCTGTAGGTGTTTGTCCTCGTAATCGAAATGCTTGACGACCGCATCCTGTTCAATGAATTCTATCTGATTGAACGTTAGCAAGCCAATCTAGATTTAGAGAAAGAACCCTACCCCCCTTGCCCTGGTCATTAGGGCGACAACCTCATCGACCATTTCAGCCCCTAGCCCAATGAAGCCATCAAAGTTATAGACGTGAGCTGGAGGTTTTCGTAGAATTCTGAGGGCCTCATTTACAACATCCTGGAAGACTGGATTTTTGAATTTGACGATATATCTTCCAACAATGGGAGTTCCACTCAGAGGCACCCGAATTGGGACTGGGATTGCGGAAGCGAGTTGCGCAACTGGAGAAGGAACTGGTATCGCCCTAGTTACTGAGGATGCGATTGCTCCTTCTGGGTTCAAGGCGGAAACGACTGGCGGCGATGCTGAATCTAGTATTGGGTTTGTATCCTGTATGCCCTCTGCGACCGGTTCTGGGAGGTTTGTATTATCATATACTGATCCCGGGAGCTGTGGCTGTGCAACTGGGGGGGTATTAACGTTTGGTTCCTGGCCGCTTTTGACCTGTGGCTCTGCGACTTGAGGGACTCCGACTGCCAAAGGCAGAAAAGCGAGAATAAACTGGAACCGCATCTCAAGATATCTCAAGGAATATATCTTTTGTATATTAAGGCTGACGGTTGGTCGCTAGATATCTTGACGATCCTCGTAGTTCTTTCTTGAGGGCAACGGCCGATATGAAATCAGCAGTATCTTTCGATGAGCATTAGCACCGTGCTATAGCTACTGACGGAGATAGCAATCAGGTCGCTATCGCTTTTCGGCAAGCGAGTATTCAAACATGGGAGTCATACCACTATCCACCGACCCGAATTGTTACCCTTGGACTGAACCTGAGGACTAGTTTTTGTCAGATGATACAATGTGAGTTGTAAGAGCTTAGTAGTGTTGGGGGCCCCTTACCAGAAATAAAGCAGTGGCACCGTTAAGCGTGTCTTCACTTGGATCCAGCTCAACCCAATGTTTCTTGAGGCCATAAAATACGTAGTCCACGAGCGATATCAATAAAGTATCGACGCTTGCAATTAATTTGTCCGCGGAGCTTTCCCCCGAAGTTAAGATTAGGAATGTTGAAGAGATTAGTATTTGCACACGAAACTCCCTGATTATATCTCATCATCCAGAATTCCGGGGCAGCGCATTGCTGCCACATACACAATCCAGCCACAGTCGATGATCGGGCCAAGCGCGAGAAGGCTCAAGAACAGGGCACCGGGAATGAAGCGCCCAAGCAGTCGCTACCGGTATATGGAAGTTAAAGAAAAACTGGACCATATATGAACAAAAGGTCACAAATAAGTTATCTGGCAAACTTATCCATTCTACCTTGGCTTCCATTGCATCAAATGGTAATCAAATGTACCGGGAAGTGGCAGACAACTGGTCTCTACTACATTTCTTCAAAGTGCACGCCTTTGAGCTTTCCTTGAAAACGTAAAATCAGGATGAGATACTATAAAACGTTGTCCACCGTACGAAATACGAGCCTATCCCATTTTGCATGAGCGCGTAGCGTCTGTCGCGCTTGGTTGGTGTGGCAAGTTTCTCATTCCAGACTTCCCTTTACAACTGCGAAGGCCAAATTAGCTCATTCGGAACTCGTCACATCGCCGTCAAAGAAACTCGTGTCCCTTTTGAGTAAAGGTGAGCAAATTCCTTGATCATCGATCGGCTGACCATTCAAGGTTACTGCACTTAAGCTTAGAAGCGCGTGTGCGTGAAATCACCTCCTCTTTCGAGCCTAGCTGATGCACATCAATTAAAATCCAGTCAGACCCCCGACTCAGAGATAACGCGATAAGGAATAATACAAAAACCTTTCAACATAAAATAATAAGTAATCCTATCGGTACATATGCTAGCTTTCTCAAGATATACCGACATAATGACACATCTAGCTCCGTGGAAGTAGGCCGTGCCTGACTTGGTTTATGTATTCCACCTAGGTGGACTGTCACTTGTCATCCCAAGCAAGTCTTTCAGGTATGAATTTTCTACAAGCGGTCAACCAGGTCAGTAGTGGCATCTTCGGAGGTATACTAGGCCATGCAGGGATACATTGTTGGCAGCTGCAGAGACGCTCCTGCAAGCCTCCCGCGCAGTTCCAGGGCCTATGTATCAACTGACTCCTTTTAATCTTTGAAGTTTCTGCATTCTTGAGAATGCTTAATTAATTATGGCTCCAATTGCAAGGCATCCTCCTTCCGATTAATGCGGAATTCGCATCGCTATCACAACAGAGCCTGCGCTGGAGGTCTGGCCTAAAGTCTAATTCGATGGGCCTGACTTAAGCCATCCTTACCCGGCGTCGGTTGTAATCCTCTCGAAGAATCAGATGCATTGTCATTCAACCGCAGCAGGCGGGGTACACCCTCCTCTCTGCTTATTCAGCCCGTTCTTCTTTCGGTGAAGCGTGATAGTCATATATCTTGGACAGTAATCGTCTACGACTTGGAAAGCTTATGTCAACTTCAGCCTCAGTGAAAAATTCGACAATAGCCCGCAGTTGCACGGCCATATTGAATATTTATGTCGAATGCTAGAGCTTCATGAGTTTAACTGCAGCTCTTAAGTTCACGACTAGTTCAAAAATGAATGGCTGGGATCAAAAACTCTAGAGCAAGACGACTTTTACTCACAGACATCCATATCTGAACACATGAAAGCCATAACGGAGCACTTTCTCATTATGCACCTTTCAAGATATTTTGATTTTAGTCAAACTCTATCATGATATATTTTGAATATCCTGCTCGTCCCTAAGGGACGTTACCCCGTCATTAAACCAACTCGACTTGCATGACTATTCTGTCATCTTTAGTCTTATATCATGAGCCACGGCAGCTCCTACTTTGCCCAAAGTTACCCCCAAGGCGTCTCTCATGGTCTGGGAACATCATAGAAATCTTTGGCCTCCCCAGTGTTTCTGGCAGACACTTCAGATGGGCTTAAGACTCTGAATACAACAATCAAATGAAATCTGGGCCATATGCTGGGCGCGAGGGAGTTTATTTGTTAAGTGATCTGAATCTTTTCAACGATTTCTTTAATTCGTACAGGAAGCCATCGAGCATAATAAGAACTTCAAAATATGTTAATCAAGTCATAATTAACCAGCTCAAGTACTGACTTATTCATAAATAGAAGACCTACAGTCGAATAAAAAAAATCATCTGATGACACATCTGCCTTACGGTAGTACAATGACCTTGATGTGTGGAATGGATCATGAACGCTTAGCAATCACTCGTCGATCCACATTCAGTGATCGGCCGATCGACCGTGAGAAGAATGTGTTCCCGTCCGCTACATCTGTTACCGATTAGTGACATCTTTATTTTTAGTACACTTGAACCTCCGTTTCTATAACCACGCTGGCGGTGGGTAAAGGTGGAAGTTACTAGATTTGTGTGGCCAGTCTCATTAGCCACTCATTTCTCCTTCTGCTTCTATTCGATATAGGAAATAGAATATTGAGCTCGAATGGAAACTCTGATTTATTCACTACAAGGAGACAGGAAGGTAAATCGAAACTTTGCATAGTGATCACAGAACTTTTTCAAGTTCAGATTCAATTTCTGTGTCATCACATGACCTCAATTTCACGGCATCCTCGTGGTGCATCCTGGTTTTGGGACTTAAATTCCGATCTCCTTCCAGGAATGAGTCCAGTTGACCGCGTGGAAAACAATTAAATCAGAATATCCAGTAGTTTCGCCACAGCTGCTGTAATTTGAAGCACAACTGTAGAGGTGAACTTTATTCTGGAAATGAACTTCTCCTTTGAAGAAATATGCATCCAAACCTCGATCCGCAGATTAATATGAGTTTTGAGATGCTGCAAATGCACTTTCGGACTTAGCGTCATACAAGAATTCGACACCTCTCTAAGCTTCTCCGCGGAGTAGGATGGTTGTCTACGCATTCTTAATTACTTCTAATGACAAAAACTCGGCAAGACTACTGGGGGATGGCCAGGCCCTTAACTACTCCGCGGCTCGTTCACCATTGTTACATAGTGGTTTAAATATTTGTAACGAAAAGTCAACATCGCGGAAGTTAAGCAGTTGGAGGATGGTGAAGAAACTATTCTGAGTCGTGTCGTAAAACAAGGCTTAAAGTATTGCGATCGCGATAGAAATAAAAATAAGCAAACAATCAGATAAGACAAGGATTTTGATTTTGGAATTTTGGTAGAGAACAGTTGGAAGAAAGAAGCTCTTCTAGATGAAAAGCAAGACGACACTACGGGTACAGCTATGTAAGTAAGACAACATGCTCATCTTAACGGATGTGGAGTACAGTTGTTTCTTGGTGACATGTACCAGCGTTAATACCCTTAAATTATCAACCAGACCGGAAGATAAAAGGGGATTTGACGCTTTCACTGCAACAGATCAAAGATAGAATCCTGCTTCATTCTTTTGCACCGCAGGATACCATGCATATTGCTGATTCTAAGAAATAGTACGACGCCTCATTTGATTTCAGCAACAACAGCCAGTTCTCCAATTGATCAAAATGCCTAGATTTATTTGATCGTTAAGGAGAAAAATCTTTATGCTTAAGTCGGCCTCATATCAATGATTCGGATTACGATACTGTTCAATTGAAGACGGCTTTGAGCATAATGCATAGATAAAGCTACAGATGGTACACATAAGTGTACGGTTCAAAGCCATTTAACAGTAACTTTTTGGAATATCAGTATGCATTGAGTAAACGAGGATCTGGTGGAAAAGGCTTCTACATTTATTGGTTTTTCACATATTTTCTTTTTCTTTTTCTTTTTTTTTTTGTGAGTTCTCTGATAATCCATATGAAACTTGAATAATTTGCCACGATAGAGAATTTGGTCTTGTGGAAATGCATAAGTCAGCAAAGGCTCCCATTAGAATAGCCGACAATTCAAATAGGTCCTCTTACTAAAAAAGTATTTCAAAATAACATCACTGACTGCATCCATCTAGGTAGGGTTTTGGCAGTCCAATGGTGGATTTTCAGGGGAAGGTGCAAGGGTCCACGCCAAGCCACTCGTAAACTGCAGCCACAGCCCTGTGCTCCTTCCACAATCCCCGTCGTACGTACATCATCTTTCTTCAGCATGTCAACCTCGTTTCTCCTCTCCGCCATGCAGCGGACAGCATGAATTCGTCGCGCCCCTTCACCCGCAGCGCCCAACAGGCCTTCCGTCCCGCTCTCGACTATCTCAACAACTTCTCGCGCCCCGCTGTCCAGCTTCCCCGCGACCAGAAGCGCAAGAAGTCTGACGCGTACTCGTCGTCAACCCGCCGTAAGAACAGCGCCAGCTCGCTCGATGACACTGATCACTCCGACGTTGAATACTACGCCCAGATGGATAACTCACGCACAAGCCACTCGACCCAAAATTCGCTGTCGGACTTGCAGCCTGTAGTCCCGCTGATTGATATCGGCAGCAGGTCCGCAAGCCCCTACCCGCGCAGCCGCAGCGCAGTTCAGAGCGAAGACGAGGACGATGATTTTGAGCCAGCGAGCAGCATCCGTCCGCTAGTAAGTAGCGACGTGGGAAGAGGTGGAAATGTTTGGAAAGGCGTATGGAGACAAGGCGGATTGGGCGGATTTTTTTTCGGCACATGGATGGGCTGGCAGATTTGGGTAGGACTGCTGGTATTCTGGGTCGGCGGATGTAGTTTCGGTCTCCTTCTGATGAATCGCTTTATCATGTTGACGGGCGTCTACAAGTAAGCACCCTGGACTAATTCATGTGTGGTGTATGCTGACAGTCATAGGTTCCCCTTCCCACTCACCGGAACCTACATCCAACTTATTCTCACCCATATTCTCCTCGTAGGTTTCTCGAGTCTCACAAGGGCACTGAACAACCCTCTCCGACGTCTAGGATTTGGAGCCGCTGTCGCGCCCGCCTATCCCATCGCTCCAGCTGGAGGAGCCTTTCGTGGGGTGAACAAACCACAATCTGGAATTGCTAGATTTGGCCGATGGTTAGCCAATGGCTCTGGTGGCATTGCAGGAGGTGGCCTCTTTGAGTTTGATTATCAGGTGGCAAAGCAAGTAGCACCATTGGCTGTTATCTTCGTTGTGAAAGTGCTGCTGAGCAACTTTTCTTTTGCGTATGTTACCCTCACTCCTTTATTACGCTCACGGCGTCTAACTAAGACGATACTCACAGCTATGCGCCCCTTCCTGTCTACCAACTTGCTCGTATTGGAGTTACCCCGCTTGCTCTCATCCTTTCCTGCATACTCCAGAAGGACAACCACAGCTCAGGAACCCTTTCTTCCGCATTGGTAGCAACACTGAATCTACTCTTTGCTACTCTTCGCTCCAATGTCCGAGTCACTTGGGAGTCTATCGTCGCTGGAGTATTCTCCTCGCTCTTCGTCGCACTCTACCCTATTTTCCTGTTACGGACGTATCGTACGCTTGTTGCAGGTCTTGTTCCACAAGGGGACGTCCTCACAGGCTATCCCTCGACGGCCGATGATTCAAACTCGAACCGTGAAGAAACCCGTGCATACTATCGTACGCTCCACTATGCATCCCTTCTCTCCCTGATGTTGCTCACCCCCATTGTCCTTCTCTCCGGCGAACTGGGCAACATCTATTACAACATTCCTTTCCTGGATGTTCCCTTCTTCTGGCTGATGATTTGGTGCGGCGCTATTGGATCATGGGCTGTCTTCTCGTCCATGCTACTTCTTGTGAAAGCTACATCTCCGTTGACCGCTACATTTATTGCTGTCCCACGGAGCGCTTTTCAACTCGTTATGTTGAGCCTGTTCAAGATGCCTATTCATAGTTGGATAGGCGTTGTGCTGTGCTGGATTAGTAGTGTCTGGTTTCTTGTAGCAAGAAGAAATGAAGGGAGAAATCTGGATCGATTGAGGTTGGAGGGGAGATAGCGCGGTCTTGACTTTCAGTAAACCAGGGGCTTAATGGGCGCTGCTTCGGAGCATTTATCCCTTCTTTTTCGCATCATCGGCCTTACCTGGGAGATTTAATTCAACAAGAGAAAAATTGGCATTCTGTTTTAAGCGCTCGCGGTAGAGCGATCCAATGGAGTCTGATAGATGGATCATTGGGAATGCATAGCATAAGGCGTCTATATTGGGGCGTTCGAAATTTGTTGCTTTTTCTGGATTCAGGGAATTCCGACCGCTTTGCGCTGTGTTTGTGTTCGTGCGGCCCTTTTCCCCTTTGACGTGTGTGAAATGGAATGTGAGGAGAAATTGTGGATGCTCGTCAAGGGGTGAATTGTGC
Source organism: Acrocalymma vagum (assembly GCA_028476805.1). Taxonomy (NCBI): domain Eukaryota; kingdom Fungi; phylum Ascomycota; class Dothideomycetes; order Pleosporales; family Acrocalymmaceae; genus Acrocalymma; species Acrocalymma vagum. Next base: position 42,396 of record JAQGEP010000067.1, read on the forward strand.
CACATGCGAGTGATTTGATCTACAGCTAGGGCTCTTCCTTCGGAGAAATTTCAAAAAAAAAAAAAAAAAAAAACAAACAGTTCATGCTGCCGATGGAGACATGGGAGAGATTCGGAAGCGTGGGCCGAGTTTAGGGGAAGTGGGTACTTTGTTCGGTGGTATTCCGTCGTTCAGGGGTGGTGTGGCTGGGCTTTTGGGGTTCAAGCTTCCCAGCGAATGCGTCTCGCACAAGGGTGAAGATAAGAATCGCTTCTTAGGTAAGATGCGTTTCAGGATAAATGCGAATGCGATTTGTGGCATAGGGCTGTTGGGCACTATTGGTCATGCAAGGCGTACAGTTTGTCACAATATCGTCCTTTTCACATTCAGAAGCCAGTAGATCCATATTTACAAAGGTGATCAAACGAGTGACACAAGTTGGATTGAATCTCATCAACATGGTATATACATGAAGGATACCCTGGCCCATGCTACCAGTGACCTACAAGTAGGTACGAGGCCCCGTTCTCGTTTCCACATTTGATCAGCGTTACAATTCCGCAGGGCTGGAAGGAGCAATCCTCCTCAAAGTGAGAGGAACCATGCCGTCAGAAGAATCGTTCCAGTGCAAAGAATACACGCCGCTTTCCAACTTGGCGCCTGACCAGAGCGTCTCCAACCCATTGCTACTGGTCAGAACCGCAGTCGACCCGTAAAGAATGAAGCCAGACCTGATATGCGTAGTATCTGAGGAGTTTCCTTCAAAGCCGACGCGACGATCCGAAGCGTTTGTGTACGGAACAAACATGGTGAGATTGGACCAAGAGGGAGTGTTTGTGATGTCGGTTGTGTTCGGCGAGCCCAGAAACGTAGTGTCATCCGTTGCCGAGACTAGAGAGCGTTAGTGAGAATCAATAGAGTGAGCCAGTGTGAAGGTATGTTTTACAGATTACTGGGGCTGCATCGGAGCTATTGGAAAGCTTTGAATCACCCGCATATGCGTAGCCTGAGTTTCGAGTAAGTCGTCACATCTGCATGCAGTGTTCTGAACGCTCATACCATTCTCGTAGAATATGGGGAGTCCGCCGATCTCCTCTCCATAGGCATACAATTGGAAAGTGCTGGCTGTTGTTGCCCTGCGTCGTGCTCCGAGAGCGAGAAGAGGGAGGCCAGCGGCAACAAGAAGCGAAGAAAAGAGCATTGTAGCAAAGAGAATGTACAAAGAATGAGTGAGTGCGAGTGTAGCTGTGGGTCTTTGAGCAGCAAGAGAATGTGAGTGAGTGACAAGATGTGATTGTATCGATTCAGGAAGGGGAAGTTAGTGCACTTATGTCCCACGCACTTGGTAAGAAAAAATCCCAAGACCAGTCCCTGCCCCTTTACTCTTTCATCAGCATTACGCTCACATAGCTGCCGTGAAAGAAAACTCAGAGGGCGACGCAATCCTCTCTATGCTCGTCCAGGGTGTTGCCAAAAGCAACCTGACTAACATAGGTCCTCACGACTCAGGTGACTTCGCGCGTCGTTATCATCTCGGCGATACTTGCCCTAGACATTCTACCAACAAGCAAGGGTCTGGGCATGTGCTTGTCAGTTCTTGTTTCAAAAGTCTACGGAAAATTCCGCACGTGGTAAGTTACCCCTGGAGATGTTTCTACATTCGTCCACTTACGCGGCGCTTGCAAAAAAAGTTTCGGATGGGGGATCCCTGCTACATCGATGATGCGGCCCTCAGCCACAGGTTTAGTCGTGGCTGTTGAACGTACTTGGTGCCATTGACCTTTTGCATAAAGATATACTTAGATAGACAGGGGTTTAGTGGGAACGCGTCACGGGATGGGATAGTTATGGTTACCGTTTTGAGCCCAAATGTTTACTTGGCTTGTATCTCTCTGGTATAGTCTACCCGGACCATATGTATCTTTGTCCACGAAAATGAGGTACGCTCACCGGGGTTATGCCGCGCGTATACTCCTCAGGCATCATGGCCGCGCACTTTGACTGCACGGTAAGAATTAGCCGGGAAGAGGATGGAGGTTAGGGCGTCAGGTGTAGGAGGATCACCACCTCAGAAAGGAGGACCAAAGGTTACCGTGCGGATGGAGAGATAACATAAAAGCTTCAGAATTCGCCTCTGCCCAGAAATATCTCTACAGTAGGCTCACTCCAGCTTTCTGAGATCTTCTCTACTTCAATCATTTTGGCTTCTTGAATTCCACTACTCTCATTCATTTTGGTACTGCCACTCTTTCTTCATATCAATCGTTAAAGGGCCATCGAACCCTTGGTACGCAGTCAAAATGTTGTTTTCTAGCAATCTTTTGGGCTTGTCTGTTGCATTTGCGGGTTTTGCTGTTGCTCTTCCATCTCCTCAGGAAGCAACGGTTTCATCTGAAGCTGCTTCTTCAACAGCTACTGCTTCTTCAAGCGCGGCTACATCAGATGCATCTGGGACGGCTACCTCTTCGGCCAGCACCTCTGCTTGCACTGGCAACACCGCATCCACTCGTTCAGAATGGTGCGACTTCTCCATCGACACCGACTACTACACTGAGGTTCCCGATACTGGAGTGACTCGAGAGTACTGGCTTGAGCTCACTGATGTAACCGTGGCCCCTGATGGTGTCTCGCGGTCGGCAATGGCAGTTAACGGATCTATCCCGGGTCCTACTATCTTTGCTGACTGGGGCGACAACGTTATCGTCCATGTCACCAACTCCCTGACGACGTCCCAGAACGGTACTAGCATTCATTGGCACGGCATTCGTCAGAATTATACCAATGAAATGGACGGCGTTGTTTCAATCACTCAATGTCCAACTGCCCCCGAAAATACCATCACATACAAATGGAGGGCCACGCAGTATGGTTCGTCATGGTATCATTCGCACTTTGCTCTCCAGGCATGGCAGGGTATCTTTGGTGGCGTCGTAATCAACGGCCCTGCTACGGCCGATTACGATGAGGACTTGGGCATGCTCTTCCTCAATGACTGGGATCATCAGGTATGTTCTTTGATACTACGGTGTTTGCCGACCATGTTCTAACTTGACTTACAGACTGTTGACGAACTTTATCCTACCGCCGAGAGCAGTGGTCCTCCAACCCTAGACAATGGCCTCATCAATGGCACCAACACCTATGATGATGGTGGCTTTAGGTACAACGTTTCGTTCACATCCGATACTTCCTACCGTATTCGTCTTGTCAATGCTGCTGTCGATACGCACTTCAAGTTCATGATCGACAACCACACCATGAAAGTCATTGCCTCTGACCTGGTTCCCATCGAGCCCTACGAGACAACCGTGCTTGACATCAGCATGGGCCAGCGATACGATGTGATTATCACTGCGGATCAGGGATCCACTGCGGACAGCTTCTGGATGCGTGCGATCCCACAATCTGCTTGCTCAGAGAACGACAACGAGGATGACATCAAGGGTATCATTTACTACGGCGACTCGACTTCCACTCCTTCGACTTCCGCTTATGACTTCGACGACAGCTGCGACGACGAGACAAGCAACCTCGTTCCCTACCTCTCCAAGACAGCCGGCTCAGACGCTGCGCAGAGCCCTGAGGAGCCAGTGACGGTCGGCTTCAACGATGACCGCCTCTTCCGCTGGTACATGAACAGCACGACTATGGTCGTAGAATGGAGCGACCCCACCCTGATGCAAGTTCTCAACGGCGAAACCACATACGAGGACTCCAACGCCGTCATTGAGCTCCCCAATGCCGACGAATGGGTATACGTTGTGATTTCAACGACGCTTGCCATTCCCCACCCCATCCATCTTCACGGCCACGACTTCTTCGTTATTGCCCAGGGCAGCGGCACTTATTCTTCATCTGTCACTCTCAACCTTGACAACCCGCCTCGTCGCGACACTGCTATCCTCCCAGCATCAGGCTACTTGGTTCTCGCCTTCGAGACCGACAACCCTGGAGCGTGGCTCATGCATTGCCACATCGGCTGGCACACATCTGAGGGCTTCGCGCTGCAGTTTATTGAGCGGTACAGCGAGATTGCTGCGATTACTGATCAGGATTCACTGGAGAGCAATTGTGAGGCTTGGACGTCGTATGAGGAGCAGTACTCGATTGAGCAGGAGGATTCGGGTGTGTGAAGCGACTTTGACTCTTTTTCAAACTGACGATTTTCTTTTGTCTTTTCCTTTAAGTCTTTCGCTTTTTTTTTTTTTTTTCATTTGTGTCGGTAATACCGTGACGGGCTAGGCTACATGAACAATTCATGGTGGCGAGGGAGACAGTCACGAGGGGAGTCCGAGGAGTTGATGCTTAGAACGGCGAAGCGACTTGCATTAGCATCGAGAAGTGGGAACACGGATTTTGTATATAGTCGTTGCGGACCGTGATGATGGACATCTCTGTTACGCTCATGTATATATTCATATGTTCTGAGGGAAAGCGGGCATCTAGAGTGAGAACTGTCTTACTCTCCTTCAAATCCGACAGTTTATCGAACTCAACACATCAATATTACATTTCCTTATTTCGTGACTTAGAGAGGCACCGCCGCTCCATCACCCCTCGGATCACTTCCTGCACTCCATACAAGAATTCCATCGTCGACATGCCTTCTGATTATTTGGCCTCTTCCGAACATGCCCCTTCCGTACCCACTCAGCTGTTTCACGCTGTGTCCCAGTGCTGCTAGCTCCTCCACCACTTTTTGATCAATGCCCTCCTCTAGGTAAATCGTGGCATCGGTCATTCGCCCATCGGAGCTAGGCATACCGGCGCCGATGCAAATGCGTGGGGAGTCAAGCGCGGCCTGGGGGTTCAGTTTGAACACTTCTTGATTCAGTAGGACTTGAACGTGGCCCTGAGGCTGCATGAAGCCTCCCATGACGCCGTACACGGAATGGAGACTTCCGTCCCTGATGTTCGTGATCAGACCAGGGATGATTGTGTGGTATGGTCGCTTCCTTGGTGCTAGCTCGTTCGGATGTCCCTTTGTAAGGTTAAAATTGGCACCACGGTTCTGCAGAGTAAAGCCGCAGCCCTTGGGAATAATGCCGGTGCCGAATCCACCGTAATTGCTGTTGATAAAGGAGATGGCGTTGCCTTCAGGGTCTGAGCAGCAAAAATAGACGGTATCGCTCTGAAGATGTGCTGGTGAACCGTGTATCGGCGCCGAAGCGGCTTTGCTAGGATCGAAAAGTTTTGCACGCTCTGCAAGGTATTTCTGGGAGATAAGCTCCGCAGAAGGCACCTTGACAACATTGGGGTCTGTGACAAACCAGTGAGCGTCGGCAAAGGCGATTCGAAGGGCCTCAATCACCGCATGCAAATGCTGAGTGCTGTTGTGATCACTCAACGCCCACTTGGCAATTTTACCCTGCTTTTCCAACTCCTGAATGATTCCGAGCGCCATCAAAGCTACAATGCCCTGGCCGTTCGGTGGGTGTTCCCAAAGTTCAACACCACCGTCGGTCGCTTCGCCTACACCTTGTCCGGTATACTTCAGTGAGATGGGATCTACTGACTCAGACCCAGTCTCAGCGTGGTGTTTGAGATCGTCTAGGGTGATGTAGCCACCAAGGTCTGTCACTACTTTTACTAGCTGTTCAGCCACCTCCCCTTCGTAGAAACCCTTCTTGCCATGCTTTGCGAGAAGCTTAAAGGTATTGGCCATGCCCTGATTCTTCATAATTTCTCCAGCTTTTGGTGCTCTGCAGCCGTCTTTTGCCGAAGGATCTTTCTTGAGCATTTCATGACCGTTGGGCGATGCCTTCCTGATGTTTTCCTCGCTTTCAGCCCACTGAGTTCATGTTAATTGATTGTGAGAAGCATGTTTGGGGAAGGAACTTACAAATGTGGCTGAGAGTTCGGAGACAGGGAAACCCTTTTCTGCCAACTCGATTGCAGGTGCAAGAACATCTTCTAGACTCACCTTGCCACTACCAAATCGTTCCACACAGTCGACCCATCCTGCTGCAGCTCCCGGTACCGTAACTGCATGCACACTGGTCATTGGAATTCGTCCGTTCTGCCCATCTGGGATTTTCAAGTCTTTCCGCATCTGCTCCAAGGAGACTTTTGCACTAGATCGACCAGATCCATTCATAGCAGACACCTTCTTTGTTCTGGCATCATAATAGAGGCAAAATAAGTCACCTCCAATTCCAGTGGATCCTGGCTCTGTGACATTGATGGCTGCAGCGACAGCGACGGCTGCATCCTGAATTACATTAATTTTCATCTTGGAACCCCAAAAATCAACTGAGAACTTACCGCAGCATTTCCGCCTTTCCGGAGTACATCGAGACCTGCGGCTGTGGCGAGTGGCTGGGTACTGGATACGATGCCCTTGGTGCTGTGTATGACGGAGCGTCGACTGGGGAAATGGATGAACTGGGGTTCGGGATGAGGGTAGACGTTGGGGCCCATTGTTGACCGTTGCGTAAACTGACAATACAGTGCTGCAGGTACTCTGACGACAAAAAAGACAGACTGGGAATATCGCAACTGAGATTGTTTTAGTAGATGAATTGAAAGACTCATATGCAGTGTCTTTGGAGAGTCTCCGCAACGGATATTCGCGGGGTCAAACACGATGCCGTTCGGATTGCCGATTCCGTTTCTCCATCGTCATAACGCAGCGATTCGTCGGTACCATGATTGCATGACACAACTATCCAAAGAAGACTCATAAATGACAAATGCCAAGCAAATGAAGACCCTTCAATGCTCCTAGAGTAAGGCTGTATTCAGCCTCGAAGTGCGCATGAATAGGTGGTAGGTACCTAGGTAGACGTAGGGCTGCCAGTCACGTGGACACGCCACGCCAAGCTCGAATCTCATCGGAAGTCGCGTCGGAGCAGTTGGCATTTTTCGCCAGAGCTTCACTTTCAAGACCCTTCCCAAGAATGAGCACAACGCCTTGGATATGCCGCGCCTGTCTTCTGCGTGCTGCAAGGCCCCTGAGAAGACAGCAGATCAGATTTCAGTCAACAAGTGAGCTTTCTTGTCATTCATATCCCATTCCGAACTGGCGCTAACTTTCTCTGAAGCTACAAGTCCCGGATCGATACCGCCTGCTTTGCTCACACGAGCCCGTAATATAGCTGTTGAACATAAGCAATTGAACGAGAAGCTTGCCAATGGCTTCGATGCACGTACAGCAAAGAAAGTGGGAGAGTACAGCGCCATTGTCAATGCGCTCAAGGAATGGGAGACCGCAACTGAGGTAGGCGCACAGCTACAAGAGTTTGCTTTTTGAACTGAAGGATACTGATAAGGGCTAAGTCTATGACAGAACTGACATCACTAATTCACGACCCTTCAACTGACCCAGAGCTCCTAGAGCTCGCGTCTGATGATCTCGGCACCTCGAAAATGCAGCTTGCCAATGCTTCGCAAAGCCTTATCACTTCGCTCGTTCCAGTCCATCCGTTTGCTCATCTTCCCTGTCTAATTGAAATCCGGCCGGGAGCGGGCGGATCGGAAGCTGCCATCTTTGCCGGCGATCTCCTGCGCATGTACCAATCTTTCTGCAACCGCAGTGGGTTTCGCACGACACTGCTAAAGTACGAGAACATCAACGGGACCCAAGAGGCTGGACTTCCTCTCTCAGAGGCGGTCATGGAGGTCGATTCGGAGAACGCATATGGCGTCTTTCGATGTGAGGCCGGCGTTCATCGTGTGCAACGGGTACCGGCTACGGAGACTAAGGGCAGAACACATACAAGCGCTGCCTCCGTGCATGTTTTACCCAGCTTACAAGAGAATTCCACAACTGAAGTTGACTTTGAAGACCCCGAGAGCGACTATTACATCGATCCGAAAGAAGTAAAAGTTGAAGTCATGAGAGCCAGTGGGGCTGGCGGGCAGCATGTCAATAAGACAGAATCTGCGGTGCGGCTGACCCACACTCCAACAAATACTGTGGTTGCTATGCAGGATTCTAGATCTCAGGCAAAAAATAAAGAGAAAGCCTGGACACTACTTCGTTCGCGCCTGGCCCAACAGAGACGAGAGAAGCGAGAAGACGAAATGGTAGCCATGCGACGAAGCGTTATTGGAGTGGCAAAAATGGGACGTGGAGACAAAGTGCGGACTTATAATTGGAACCAGCAAAGAGTGACGGACCACCGCAGTGGGACTACTGTGCATGATCTGGACGACGTGATGGACGGGGGCCAGACGCTCGAGAAAGTCATGGAGAGCGTTCGAGGCTGGCTCATGGAAAAGGATGTAGAGGCACTCATTGCAGAGGGTGACACCAAGAAGTAATCAGGCCATCTCCCACAGAGAAACGTCGCACGTCGTTTTCCGCGATCTTGGTTCTTGGTACCTCTTGCCCAGGATGAATTATTCCAAATCGCTTTCCAGGGCGCACCTAGAAAACGACCATCGTGTTGATATCCAATCATCCTCAGGATTGTATTATGACTCGACAATGGAGCGAGTCACTGTTAAACTCAGCACACGCCAGTTCCCGCACTGACTCGATTTACCGTGAGGGGCTAGTAGCCAACCGTATGAACCGTATCAGATTTCAAAATCCCATCCTGTGGCTATCTGTGTCCTGTCTACTATCACATTCAGACAACTTAGAATGACTTCTCCTTCATTTATACTTGCAATATTACAAATGCTAACTAGACATCTAAGTTGGTGGGAGCAGGTTGTGCTCCCTCATAGAGAATGTGAATATGGGCTCTGCATTGATGCTTTTGCTATATCCTAGCATTTTTATTTGAATTTCCGTCTTTAAACCGATATTTACCGGAGAGCTGTCACCATCAGCTAACGTGGTTCGAGGCTCAAAATTTGGTGTAAGTACTACTCGGCGGCGCATCCGAAGTGGCGCTGGGGCTTTGGAAGTCCGGGTTTTAGTAGCTGAACATTGTTGAAAGGTCATGATACCCCTTTTCTCTTCTCCCACAACATACATGTATACGTGTATTTGTGGAGCTATCAATTGATGTCAGCACTGCTAAAGAATGCGGTTCGCTGTTCTAGTTGGGCTATATATCTTTGGCAGTTGAGGTAGGAAGACCTTTAGCTAACCTACACTATGCCACTCACCTCGTGTCATGTTGGTGTGAAGCGGAATATATCCATCTTGTCGGAACGAAGCAGTTCCCAGGAGTCTGCCTGACAGTGCAGGGTCGTTTGATTAATTGATTCCACAGAGGTGGCTTGACTGCCTATTGGTAGTAGGCGTAGCTCTGAAATGGTACGATTGGGCGACGGCATCACCAAGCACGCGGCAACCCGCCACCGAAACCATCATCCGGGTTTCTCATCAGTCGCAGCATCGATTGCTTGGGTCTCTGCTTGTAACGCTCGCCTGGGAGGGGTCGGCTAAGGGGAATTTACCGAGAAATGCCTACAACAAGAGGGCGTGCTCGAATTTCGCCAGTCGACTCGAACTAGCACCGTCAGCCAAACACACTCGACTACGAGTAGCCATGCCCTGGCCCAAGACACCATTCGCCCCACAACGAACTTCTTCCCCGCACACTTCAATGAAACTACCCCGGATCTGACCTCTGTTGGCTAGTTTGAGTGGGTCAAAGTCTGGGGATTCCAGCACACTAGGGTTTGCGCCCGGACCGCGTGGTGCTGTGGGGATCTAGATCCCGTCATGTAGCTCTGTAGGTGGCAGAGAGACTACCAGAGTACCTTTGTATATATATTATATAGGGTCCGGGGTTGCCCACCCCATAGATCAGCGTCGCTCAATTTTTTCTCACTATTGCTATCTTCTTCTCCACCTCATTACCCTGAATCCTCTCTCCGTTTCCATATAGCATTGAGCCGTCATGGCTACCCAAACATCAGATTACGGCAATGAGAAACAGGAGGCAAGCTTCATTGAGAATGCCCAAGAGTCTCCTGCAGGGACATCGCTCAACCTGGAGAAGGAGCGAACCTTAGAGGGCATCGATATTCACAATCGACAAGCCTTCAAAGGAGATGACTCTGATGGCAAAGTCACTTGGACTTGGAAGAGCATCATTGCCGCTATGTCCCTCGCAGGCCTATACACAGGTAATCACCCGATTGATCGACATTGGCTTCTTGAGTTGTCACTGACTCGTCCTTTTAGGATCCCAATTGATTCTATATTTTACCGGAGCTTCAGTCAGGTATGAACACCAAACTGTTACTGGAGTGTGTTTTTCGGTGGCGACTACACTTTTTCAAGCCGTCATCTATGCGATGACGTGCTTTAGACCCTAATCGAATGCCCAACACCCCATAGAAAGGTTTTCTACTAACCCGTCTCCTTGTATAGTTTTATGTCCGAAGATTTTGGCATCACCCAAGCACAAGCATGGCTTCCCACTTCGAACATTCTTGCTATTGCTGCAGCCTGCCCGTTTGCCGGATACCTCCAAGATCTTTTTGGAAAGAGATATATCGCTCTCTTTGGATCATTTAGCATCATTCTCGGTTCTATCCTCGTAGGAACTGCGCATACCTTTGGCCAAGGTCTTGCAGGAATGGTACTCTCAGGCGTCGGTGCCGCTATCGGCGAATTGACCGGTCTCGCTGGGTGTGTTTGCACCAAAATCTTCAGGTGTCACGAGTTACAGCTACTGACATTTTCTAGACTTGCAGAAATCGTGCCAGTCAGATTCCGCGGTTACTCTCTGGCCGTTCTCACAGCCTTCGTTCTTCCATTCTGTCCGTATCTCTTGTATGTTGAGCTTTGGGCACACCGTGATACCACTGTTGGTTGGCGTTGGGGCCCTTGGTGCACCCTCATCTACAATGGCCTTGTCGGACTTGGATTGCTCTTCTGCTATCATCCACATAATCATACGCGAGCAGAGGGTTTCTCTCGCAAAGCAATCGTCAAGCGCATGGATTTTATCGGTGGTGGCTTGTCTATTACCGGTCTAACTCTCTTGTATGTTAAGATTTTATTTTCTGTCATCCGATTCATTGCTAACATTTCCCAGCCTTGTCGCGCTCAATTCCGGTGGCTACACTCACGCCTGGACCAGTGCATATACACTTTGCACTTTGCTCATCGGCCTTCTGCTCATCGCCTGCTGGATAGTCTACGAGTGGAAGTTCGCTAAATATCCCATGGTTCCCGGCGAGATCTTCAAGGGCCAGCGAATTGTTGGACTGGCTTACTTTGTTGCGTTTACCGCCGGAATGAACTTCTTCAGGTGAGTCTGACGACGCTATCAATCAACTGAATGGATGATCTGATTTTTTTTCAGTATTCTCAACTTCTTCCCAACCCTCTTCTCTACTGTTTATGAGCCCGACCCAGTCAAGATCGGTGTGCGAGGTCTTGCACCATCGTTTTCCACTGCCATCGGCGCCATCGTAGGCAACGCAGCACTATCATGGTTCCCGAGCCACTCTCGCGAAGTTCTTCTCGTCGCCACACTGCTCATGGCGACTTTCATCGGCTCCCTCGCCGTCTGCACGCCCGAAAACGAAGGTCTCACCATTGCGTTCGGATCCCTAGCTTCGTTCGGTGTAGGAGGTGTGCTCGTCCCCGCAGCGACCATCGCCATGATTGTCTGCCCCGACGCCTTGATCACCACCGCAGCCGCACTCTCCCTCTCCATCCGCACCGTCGGTGGCTCAATCGGCTACTCAATCTACTACAACGTCTTCGTCACCAAACTCACCAAGAACCTCCCCAAATACGTCGCCGAATACGCCATCAAAGCCGGCCTCCCACTCACCTCCGCCGAGACATTCGTCGGCCTCTTCCTAACCAACCCAACTGCACTCGCGACGACGGAAATCGAAGGCATGACACCGCAAGTCATGGCAGGCGCTGCGAAGGGCTCCATGTGGGCATATAGCCAGAGTTTGAAGTATGTGTGGCTCACTAGCATTGCGTTTGGTGGTCTAGCGGTTATTTGTACGATTTTGCTGCCGAGTACCAAGAAGTACCAGACCAATCGTGTGGCAGTGCATCTTTAGATGCGGTCCGAGGATATCTGAAATAATGAGGAATAAAGTTCATGGGTTAGAATGAGTTTATCTATCCTATCCCTTCGGGTGGCTTTATTGAGATTTTTAATTAAGTGTATATTGGGATTTCTTGGGGCGGTTATGCTGCTGCGCCAGAGAAATAGAATGTTGTTTGAATGGATGAATTGAGTTGAAGGCATGATCACAAAAACTCCTCTTTGCCAGATTGATCGCCGTGACTGTGTGTTGTTGATATTGAGTTTAGCCCAGGTGGTCATTGAGTTGAAGAGGCAACTTGCAATTGACCAGAAAAAGCACACAGAAAGTTTGTGACTAAAGCTCAGCGCCTAATAAATATGGGTTGATCGAAGTATATATTGATTGGCTATATAATGTGCCATCAACGCAGATTCTTTTTATATACGTTCTGGTGCTAGCTATCACTGGGAAAGTAACTTTCCATGTTCACGGGCTGCTTAGCTTCTTACGGGCGCATAAGTTCGTTTCATGTAGCCGGGCATCTTATTGGGCAATTGCAATTGTAAATCATGTGAGCTCAGACCATCCTTCTTACACCATGCCACGTCTTACACCAAGCTACTTTCAGCTGACGCATAGTCTCTTCAGGAATTGTGTAACGTATGACGAGCTGTGCTGGAGGAATACTGACACTAAGTGGTGTCTGAGAAGGCCTTTCTTGAATATTGAGGATACTTGAGGTCTGTTCTATGAACGTTGCTTACGAGGAAGACATTTCCATTGGCCGAGACAGCTACGTTACGTCCGATCCCCTCAACGGTAGCCACGTAAACGTCCGATGCCACCAGCCTCGCCAATCACACCTTGCATTGCCATACGGCGTCACACTAGTGATTGTGAAAGATGTTGGGAATTCGCAGTCGTGTTTACATAATAGTTATTGCAGAAGCCTTTGGCTTCTAGTAAACAACAAAGACTCACCGGTTATGATGGATGTTTATTATTTCGGACCTCCCCTCGATATCGGATTTGTGAAAACGAGGACTACTGCCTAAAGTTGATTATATACTCGGTCAGAGAATATAGCACTAGAGTTGCTTTGTAGGGTGTTCACTTGGCCTTTCAGCTCCGCTGCCTGAAACATGCAGCACAAATGGGGGCCAAACTATGATTGGACTTTTTACGCCTGATGCAATTGCTTCACATGCAAGGCAAGGAATTCTCCGCAGAAGCCTGGTGTTTGGCACCAGTATCATGATGGAGAGGTTGCTGTCGGATGACGCAAGACTAGGATATCGCAGTACTATTCCTAATCTCATGACAGCACTTTGGAAAAACTACTGCAAGATTATCAGTAAGATGATTCTGATTCGGTAGGAACTGCATTTTGTACTCCTACACCAGTATGCAATCCCATGGTAGCCTTGTTGTAGGCATCCATATGTTGAAATCGAAAGCACGAGGCGAGCGGGGGCCAGAAAAATAAGGCGCAGTTGAGATATCAAACGATAGCAAGAAAAATCGTATATAATAATTAATCCAAACAAAACTTCAGATCGAATTGGCTGGAAGAAGCATAAAATACGAAAATCCGGTGAGGGGAGCTGGGGTGTCTCGTTTTGGCCAAGCTGGTCAAGCCGGTCAAGCCTCGCTACTAATGATTGGTGCTAACGACTTTCACGGCTGCGCACTTCATGCAGAACAATCTCCTCTGCCTCAGGCATGCCTTGAACATTCAGCTGCACCCCGGTAGCTCCAAATCTCGTGTTCAACATGCGCCTATGGCTGCCTACGTATTGCACTACCGTAGACAGGGCAATGACGGCGAGGCTTTTGGTATATAACCCATCCCCCAGATTTGCCAACAGGCTTATGCTCTTCACAGACCAAATTCATAACTATCGTTTCGTCTTGAATTCACCAAGGTCATGGCTCCTCTCGCTATTTCGCCGATCATCCAGCAAGCGGCTGAGATCAAAATCGACGAGCTCAAACGAGCAAAGCAGTCGTTCAAGAGTCGCTACCAAGACAACCCCGCCATTACCTCTGAGAAGGACACTCTCAGAAGGGTGACTGCGCTTCTTGAGGAGATCAAAAAGCTTGATCCTTATCTCGAGTATGATGATGATCTGCCAATCCTCACTCGTTACATTGAACAGGCAAAGAACGATAAATCGGTGACGGATTCCAAACTTCGAAAGTTTGAACAGCAGCTTCTCGACAAGCTGCACAAGCATGCGAACCGCCTGGAGGTTTCTTCGTTTCACGTTGAGCTCATTCAGGAAGCCATTCGCTCCAATGAGTCCACCGAATCTGTGGCTGCGAAGCTTCGCAAGGCTGCGCTTGACGATGAATTCGAGGTGGTCGATAATGAACCTGAAGATGTATTTGAAGATTTTGAGGCCAACACCTTCTCTGCCAAGGACGTAGATGTTGATGCCCTCGAGAAATATCTTTCTAGTTTCTTCAAGAGTCGTGGAGCCGAAGATGCCCTGAAATTCTTCAAGGAAGATGTGGATTGTGTCGGTAATAATATAATCGACGGCAAGGAGTATGTGGAAGAAGAGCTCTTGGTATGGTGCATGATGGACCTAGCCGAGAACAGTCTTGTCAGCGATGAGAAACGGAGAAAATTGCAAGAGTATCTTCAATCGCCTGTGGCTATCCGCGAGTTGTTGGCCACACTGAACATGAAGTCGGTTCGGCACTGGAATTGGAAAACGGCTGAGAACGGACTTCCTGTTACGGCACGCCAGGACGCGAATGGACAATATCGCATTGCCATTGATGAAGACATCATCGACATGTTGTTCCTCCACACAATTGCCATCTCATGGGCCTGCAAATTTAAGGATTACTCGAAGCGCTATTTTACTGGCTCTTACGAAGTCTTCCGTCGTGATAGCTCACTGACAATTGACGAACTGGATAAGCGAGAATATTACCTACTTGCCCCTCGACGAGTAGTAAAGTCAAAGGCCGCTGCTTGCACAGTATGCCATCCTGCTCCGATACCGATGCCTCCACCTCCACCTAGGATGATAGGCCCCGGTCCACCACCGCCACCACTTCCAGTTGTCGTGCCACCACCAGCACCCCCCGCTATGCCTCATGTTCGACGTGTCAAGCCTACAAAGTTTCCAGTAGGTCCCCCACCTCCGCCACCACCAGGAATGTTTGGAGGTAGCATGATTGAGGAGCGGCACATGAGATACGTCAATGACTTCTTCTTATGGCGACTGCCAGCAATCAACGGCAGTTCACCATCTACGGTGACAGCCAAGGACACACAAGCCAATCTCTTGAAGACTCTGGCCGTTGAGGCCAAGCTACGTCAAGCTTTTGATGGAAGCGTGCATGCTATTCAAGCAAAATTTGATAGCTTCGCCTCCCAGCTTCCTCACAAGACAATCCTCGCGGTCCTCAAGTTTCTCGGTATGCCACAAATCTTCCTTGAGGTTTTCACCCGCTTCCTCGAGGCCAAGTTGAATCTCGGTCCTGCAGTACGTGGAACTCCTGACAGAGTTTTGACTCGTGCCTGCGGCGTGCCAGTCGGCCACGGTATGGAGTTGTTCTTCACTGAAGCCGTCCTCTTCTTCCTTGACCTTGCTATTTGCCAGAAGTCAGGATCGTATGCGTACCGTCTTGAGGACAAACTTTATTTCATTGGTACCCATGATCAATGCGAAAAAGCTACAGTCGAGATTGATAGATTTGCCAAGGCTATAGGAGTCAGCTACACTTCCACAAACTCTCTGGCTAGAGAACCGATTGGCTTTTTGACCTTCGATAACTCCACCCAAGAGAAGGCTGCTTTCAAGATCGATATGGACAAGGTTGATACGTATGCTCGTCGGGTGAAGAAACAACTCGCAGGTTGCGCTACAGTGTACGAGTGGGTCCAAGTCTGGAACGAATTGGTCGGCGAGTACGCAGGCCATTTATTTGGTCCCCTAGCCAGTGTTTTCGGTAAAGCTCATCTGGAGGCTGTCACTCAAGCTTATAATCGCATGCACGAAACAATCTTCGAGGGCAGCAATTTGACGGCTCATGTCAAGAAACTTCTCAGCCAGCATTTGGGGAGACCTTTGGAAGACCCCCCATTGGCCTTGGAACCACTCATCTATTTGCCTCACTCATACGGCGGCCTTGGCGTGAAGAATCCCTATATCAAGCTCAATCTTGCTGTAGAAATGCCAGAGAACGCTGACAAGGAGATCGAAGAATATCTCAAGGACGAGGATACGTACTACGAACGCGCAGCTGAAAACTTTGGCAAACTCACTGCCGAAACCCGCGAGCAGAAGGTCAGCACCATCTTCAACAACAGCAAAGAACGCATTTCTGCAGTCTTCGGACCTGATCGGGACCTATCAGTTTTCCTTCCCAAGGAGGAACTACTGAAGGATCGTGAACGCATGCAACTTCCATGGCTTTATAATCCAGCCCCCATGGTCACCATAGGGCAGCCCTTCTACCCTACGCCAATCCCGAATCTAGTTTATAGATATAAGGATATGCTTGAGGAGCCAAATGATGGCCCTTACACAGATGACCGGATCAGTGACATGGTAAGAAGCTTGGCTGGCAAGCGAGGCATGAAGAGCTGGTACTGTATGAGTGAAGAGGACAGGTGGGTCCTGCAGATGTACGGAGAAGAATGCATTGAAAGGTATGGGACTTTGGAGATGTGGCACGGCGAGAGCGTTCCGCTAGAAGTATTGAAGGCTGTGCGAGGCTACGATCTCGACGATGATGACGATACTTCAAGCTACAACAGCTCAATCGCTTGAGTAACGCTCAGTGGATTCGACGGATTGAGGGAAAGAGTTCGCTTTTGTTTGAGATTCCTGATAACGGCCTATTGTTTCCTTTCCTTTCGATCTCGCAGTTGATTTTATACGTGTTAGTACTCGACGTCATGTCCTTTTCATTCAAAGTAATCAAGTTGTAGGAACGTTCACGATCCCATATTTATTCAGCGCGAAGCAAACCTTAATAATTCCATACAATATTTTGCTATCCTGCACATTGGAGAGAAAGGTAAAATTACACCCTGTCCTTTGGTAGACCCATACCTCCATACAAGCACACGCCACACCCCGCGCCACATCCTTTCGGCAATTGCTCCGTCGGCAATACCATACCTCCAAGCAGCACCTCCACCTCCACCTCCACCATCACCCATCTCATCCCATCATGCAGAAAAACCAATCTCTCCTTTCACGCCCTTACGTCCGCGATCTCCAATTCCGCGGCGTAATCGAAGGGCTCACATACCTCGACAAACCATCCGGAAACCCATTATGCCACTTCTTCGGCGGAATCCCATATGCTCTCCCACCAGTAGGTCCATTTAGGTTCCAGAAACCAAGGTCGCTGCCAGCGTGTTATCGGTATGGAACGAAGGTAAATCCAGGAAGGTTTGTGGGTGGTTGTGGAGTGTGTCCGCAGCCGGGGATGGGGATGGATGGGAAGGGCTGGGATGAGGATTGCTTGCAATTGAATGTTTGGGTTCCTCTTGGGGAGCCACCTGATGGAGGTAAAGGGTTTCTCTTTTTGAAGGTTTGAAGAGTTGTCACTTGACTAATTTGTGAATAGGGTGGCCAGTTCTTTTTTGGATTCGTAAGTCTGCTTTCAAGGATACTCGGATCGTACCGTTCATGTGCCCTGGAGTCAACTTGGGATTCTGGTGCAGAATTCATAGGTCCCTATCTCCTTTCCTGTTTTCTCATTCATCCAACTTATTTCTTCCGCTTCAAATTGCCCTTTGGATAGTTGTCACGGCCCAATTTGAACGGATTCTATTACTAATTCTCCACAGACGGAGGCTTCCTCCAATTCGGCTCCCCTAATGGCCACGATCCCCGCGCCATGCTGAGTGAGTCTCCTGTTAAATGCATCATCGTCGCGCCAGCATACCGCCTTAATATTCTCGGCTTCCTCGCCAGTTCCGAACTCCTCAATGCATGCCCTACTGATTTCTGCACCAACCTCGGATTCTGGGACCAACGCCTCGCACTCGAATGGACCTGGCAAAATATCAGCTACTTCGGCGGAAACGCTTCTAACATCACCATCGCTGGATACTCTGCTGGCTCGCACTCCGCGTTTTACCAATTAGCTTATGACCTCGGTCTTCCAGACAAGAAACGGATCGTCAAAAGAGCAATGATGTTATCCAATGGACCAGGCATGCAGCCAAAATCTCTATCAGAAATCCAGAGCCAGTTTGAAGAATTGCTTAAAGTGCTGAACATCGACCTTACTCTTTCCCCCCGAGAAAAACTGGCAAAGCTTAGAAATATCGACGCAGCGACCCTCCTGAAAGCCACCTTCCGCATGAAATACCACCAATTCCGCGCGGTAACAGACGGTTCGTTCGTCCGCCACGCCCTCTTCTCTGAATTCGACAACGGTATCTTCGCGCAAAAAATGAAGCATGCGCGCGTAGAACTCCTCATCGGAGAATGCAAAGACGAGCACTTCGTCTACGGCGAATGGCGTCCCCCTGCCGAAAACATAGCGAGTCTCCACCACAGATTACAAGCAGACTATCCTTTCTCTGCCTGCGACGCCCTCATAGCGCACTATTTCCCCACCGGCAGTCTCCCCCCAACCTACAAAACCTGGAAAGAGGCTTTCGGCCATATCTACGCAGACATCCAAATCCACGCGCTGGAGCGCGGGATGGTAAACACGCTTGTCAAGCACGGCGCCGGCGATCTTGTGCATAGATATCGTATCGAGTGGCGTGCGAAATGCGTGGATAAGAAGTATTCAAAGAGCTGGGGTGTTACGCATACTTCTGATATGCCGATATGGTTTTGGGGGAATGGTTGGGCGTTGGAGGAGGAGGAGAAGAGGATTGTCAGAAATGCGTTCCATGAGCAGCTCGCTCTGTTCATCCAAGGTAAAGATATGAATTGGGGGACGGGGCATGCATTGCAGGTTAGGACGTTGAAATCGGATGGAAGCATTGCGATTGAGGAAGATGAGGCATTGGAAGAGGGTGTTAGAGTCTGGAATGTTTTGAGCAAGGCTGGGGCTATGGGTTCGAGAAGGGAGTCGAAGCTCTAATTACGAGTTTGATAGACCAGGCAGTTGCAAACGATCTGTTGCATATTGAAATCTCTATTTACGCCCTTATAGTCACAGCATGAAATTGTCGTCTATCATACCTTCATAGGATTTTGTTACTAATTGGAACAAGACTTCCAAATCGAGAAAGGGAGAAGGTACCCAGTTTTCCATGCCATGGATTCCGAATCATATCTTCGCACACGCCTCAAATCAACGAACGCTTTCATAAAGCTAAAATTGCATAGCATTCCACTACACTAAAGTACCCATACCATACAGATACTTGAACAGATACCGTGATACCCAATATGGTGTTGATGCATCCCCTGCCGACCGCGGATGAAACAACCAATTGTGACACGCGGCCGAGACACAAAACTATCAAGCATAAGGCCACCAAAACGGCAATTCGGAACCTCCAAATGCTTGTCCTAGGTCATAGCTTCATCAACTTCAACTTCAACTCCACATTCTGTTCGTGGCCTTTTCCTCTTCCATTCCCAAGGTAACCTGGGCATTTGGTGCCGAGCGCAAGAAATTGACATGACGACATTCCTCTCTTAAGCATACGTCTAAGTTCGCCAGCAACATAAACGCAACTATGCTAGTAGCTGTCCGTCGTTACCTGCGAGGTGAAAGCTTCACAGGGGGCGCTTGAAGATGGACGCGTATGTCCATTGTATTGGTGCTGATAGCATTCATCAACCTATTTCTAGTCTTCAACAGCGCCTTCTTCTTCGACCTGCTGCCGCGGACTTCACCTCCACTTCCAAGCATCGCATCACCAGCTGCAGCATGGACCGAAGGAAGCAAAACAACGCTGGATTACTGGACCTGGAACACAACGACAGAATTTAAAAGCTTGGGAGATTCAACTAGCAACAGGAAAAAGCCGGGGAATTCGACTTCGAATTCAAAGCTCGTTGATGAATGCAAACTATTCCCAACCCACCTCCTCTCCAAAATCCAAGTCGTGCTCCGCATCAGCGCAAACGACCCCTGGCCCTGGACCCAAGCCCAACTCTCCACAGTAATAAAATGCATCCCAAACGCGCTCATCGCATCCGACGCCTCGCACACATACGGACCACACCACCACGTCGTCAACGTCTTAGCAGACCTAGACCCAAAAGCATACATGACACCACAAGACTACACCATCTACGCACATCTCCAACAGCAAGTCCAACTCGAACAAAACAATCCAGCTAAAGACTCAGCACCACAAAACACGCTAGACCCCCAAAACCTAACAAAATACACCCTCCTCCCCACCATCGAAAAAGCCGTCCAGAAAAATATGCTGGCGGATTGGTACGTGTTTCTTCAAAGCGACACATACGTCTTCTGGGACAACATGTTCCGCGTATTGTCACACTACAACGCTTCTCTACCGTACTACCTCGGTGCTCCAGCTCCCTGGAAAAACAGTGACGGGATAAATAACGACGACGACGACGACAACATGTCCGCCCTGAGACAGAAACACGACGTCCAGTTCGCTAACGACGTATTCATCCTATCAGGAACAGCTGCGCGTCGTCTTGTCGACGAAGAAAAAAGTAATTTCTGGATCTGGAGGGAGGGACAGCGCGTTTCACAGGTATATAAAGAAGATGTTAGACGCGAGGGTATAACGGGGAGTGTGTTAGCGTCAGCGTTGAGAGAGAAGGCGGGGACGCTGATGACAGGGTTGTGGCCGTTGTTTCATACGGATGGGTTTGATTCTGTGCTATTTGGCGGCGACGAATGTTGGTGCGAGCCTGTAGTGAGTTTGAAGATGGGGGAAGACGATACGGGGCGATTTAGGGAGTTGTGGGAGTGGGAGAATGGGAGGGATAGGGTAGAGGTATGTATGATATGGTTTTTTTTCTCGCTGATGTTTAAAGTCCAGTTTAAAGTCCAGTTTAAAGTGCTGATCCCTTTTTTGTTTTCCATCTAGCACGGTCCTATCCTCTACGCCAATCTATTCAGCCTCATTCCTTTGTCCCATTTCTCACCCAACTACACCACCACACACCCCCGAACCAGCCCCAACACTTTCCGCCACCCCTTCAACTCACCCTCTACTTCCTCCCACGCCTCACCTAGCGCCTGCTCTAAAGCATGCAGATCGCATTCAGAATGCTTCCAATGGACCTGGCGCGACGAGCACTGTCGATTTTCGAAAAGCGTGTCGTTGGGTAAAGAAGTCGAGGAAAAGAAAAACAGGAACTGGGAAGGGAAAGAGGATGGTGGGCAAGGAAGAGTCGTGTCGGGATGGGATGTCGATAAGATTGAGAAGATGATTCGGGAGAATAAATGTGAAGAGGGTGCGCATTGGGTGAAGCCTTCACGGAGGACGGCATGAATTATTTGTCTTTCGTTTAGCGTGTGTATGCATATAAGGGCGTTATCGGGGATGGAGTGTGACTTTTAGTTTCCCTAAAATGTGGATTATCATATGGAAATCGGTGGCTCTGCATAAGTCTGATACCCTTCGGATATAATTATTGTTTCTGTTGATTTGATGTTCGTATATATGCCTTTTTTTTGGTTCATGCCGTCAGCTCACAGCTCTAGGTAGTGGCTGCCTGCGATATCCATATTCGCTAAAACTAGACGTGAAAATCATCAAGTCGTATGTATATTCTCCAGCGCTTTTTCCTCTTATGACATCGCTCTATATAGCGATATCCAAACGTCGTGCTCGTTTCCTTGTCCAAGTCCTCACTCCTAATAACACCTATGAAATCATGCTCCATCTGCGTAGCGCATTTCTACTCATGCTCTTCCTTCGGCCGCGTCCCCCATTGCAGATATATCAAGTTCCCCTATAACGCTCTTTAGCATCTCAGGAACAATAACCGCAGCATCGCCTTCGAAAAACCAGTCCCCTTTGTCCAAGCCACCGGCAGGAATATCGTTTGAATCCATATTCACAATAGCTACTCTCGCTCCTTTCGCTCGAGCTCGATCCACATAGCCTGCGGCAGGATATACTTTGGCGCTGGTTCCAATGACAATAATTAAATCGATCTTTTTGCTTTCTGATATCCAATTCTCGATGTCATTGATGACTTGGGTAGGGAGCATTTCGCCGAACCAAACCACGCCGGGGCGAAGCAGGCCGCGTTCACATTGTGGGCATTTGGGTAGGTGGCGATAATCTAGCTCGGGGAGAGCGACATTCTCGTCGGAAATGTCTAGTTCGCGGGCTTGGGCGAGGGCGTCGTTAGTAGTGGGATCGGACTCGTCGGTGGGGATGGCGAGGGCGGGGACTATGGGATCGGTGTAATTGTTCTTCTCGACATATTTGCAGAAGAAGTCGGAGCATTTGACGTCAAAGAGAGAACCATGGAGCAGTTTGAGCTGGTCGGCGGTGTGTTGGGCGCGGGGGGATAAGCCTGCCGTTCGGGGAATTGTTAGCTGTGGGTGCGCGATTGGCGTCAATGTGGGGAAGCTGGTGAGCTGCGGGGTGCTGGTGCTGGTGCTGGCGCTGGTGCTTCTGCTTGTACTTATGCTCGATGTGTTGCAGCAAGACTGGAGGAATTGAGTGGCGTACCGTCGACATTCTGACTCAATGTCATAAACCCTTGTTTACGACGTGCCAGCTCAGCAAGCGCATAATGTGCAGGATTGGGCTTTGCTCCCAGAGCCATGTGTCTCCTGTAGCTGTAAAACTGCCAGACCAGGCCAGGGTCGCGGCCAAAAGCCTCCGGAGTGGCTAATTGCATTGCATCGTGAGTCCGCCAAAGGCCACCTGCGCCTCTAAAAGTAGGAAGACCTGAAGAAGCCGACAGGCCTGCGCCGAGGAGGGCGAGGATGCGGGTGGAGCTGTTCAGGTGTGCCTGGAAGGACTCGATGTCTGCCTGTCTGGAGGCCATGGAGGCAAAGCGGCGGGCAAGGTGCGTTGAGGGCGACAGATTGGCGGTGTTTGTGAGAAGAATGGGGAGGAGAGAGAGGAGATTAAATACAAGGTCATGTATGCGCTGGCTAGGTCGAGGTTACGCAGAAATGGGGGTAAAGGGAAGGGGTTAGGTAGAAGTGGAGGTGGAGCAATTGAGGCCTGGCAGCTGCCTGCATGTATCATGTATCTACCTGATCACCTACCATTGTGGTCAGCACCAAGCGACACCAAACCCCTACAATTCCGCAAATCATGTCGAGTACATCATATCACATCTATGGACGAGCACACAAGAACACAAGTTCAGTAACTGGAGCACAGCACATCCACCCCCCGGTCAGACTCATGCTTGAATCATTGGCCATCGACGTCAGCTGTCTCTTATCGATAAAGCACAGCGTACGCGAAATCCTCAATTAATTAGGCCCGAAAGCATCGGGCCATCCATCACATCTCCGCACTCGGCCTCGACATTCATTCACGCTCTTTTTTCTTGGTTGCTATGTCTGCTTCTTGCCAATTATTGCGGTCGGCCTCCAGAGCACGGTGGCGACGACTTCCCGCAGGCAGAGGCTCCTTTGCTGCCCATTCGAAGCGACAAATCAGTGTCAATGCCGCCGACCTGAAGTTTGGCCAGCCACTTCACGAGACACATCCTCACCTGCTCAAACCCGGTGAAGGTTCGTACCCCCATTGTTTGTCCAGTCCCATGACACTAACTTGTGTCTCCCAATCAATAGTTACACCGGGAATCACAGCGCAAGAGTACTACGACCGCCGCGTCAAGCTCGCAAAGGCCCTACCCCCGAAATCCATCGCCGTCCTCGCTGGCTCCGAAGTCAAGTACCGGAGCGGTGCTGTCTTCTACAAATTTCACCAAGACCCAGACTTTTTATATCTGACTGGTACATAGCCAATTGGCCTTTTGGTACTCGATCCAGAAGCTAAGAGACATAGGTTTTAATGAGCCAGATGCCCTTGCAATAATAGGTACCGTCATACGAGCTGGTTGTAGAAAAAGACATGGAAACTGAAACTATTGGCGGACAGAAAAAATCGATGAGGATGAGCACAATTTCCACCTCTACGTCCGCCCTAAAGACGTTCGCACAGAGCTCTGGGAAGGGGCTCGATCTGGCATTCAGGCTGCTGAAGATGTCTTCAACGCAGATACCACCGGCGATATAAATGACCTGCCTAGACTGCTGCCAGAAGTCGTCAACCGATCCAAAGCAGTATATACCGACTTGCCCGATAGCAAGATCACGAAGAGTATCCTGGCCAGGTATCTCATGGGCATGGAACCCGCTCGAACGGGGGGGATCACCAGTGTCTTCCGAGATGCGAAGCACGTCTCCATGAAGCCCCTCCGACCCCTCATGAATGAACTTCGCGTTATCAAAAGCGAGGCCGAAATTGCGAACATGCGCAAAGCAGGTCAGCACTCCGGTCGCGCCATCACAGACGCCATGCGACAGACCTTCACCCTGGAAAAGGACCTTGACTCCTTCCTTGACTATTGGTTCAAACAAGATGGCTGTGATGGTCCCGCCTATGTCCCTGTCGTCGCTGGTGGTAGCAATGCAAACACGATTCATTACGTCACCAATGACATGCCTCTCCGCGCAGAGGACCTTGTTCTCGTTGATGCTGGCGCGCAGTACGGCCACTACATCACCGACATTTCCCGCACATGGCCCGTGTCTGGCAAATTCTCCCCGGCTCAGCGTGACCTCTATAAAATGCTTCTATCGGTTCAACGCACTTGTGTATCTCTTTGTCGAGCAGACTCGAATATTTCTCTCGACAAGCTCCATCAGATTGCCACCAATGGTCTCAAAGACGGTCTCTCAGATCTCGGATTCGATATGTCGAATGACGCTATCAGGAAATTATTTCCCCACCATGTTGGCCACTACGTTGGGCTTGACGTTCATGATTGCCCCGGTCTTCCGCGCACTAGATACCTGGAAAAAGGCATGTGTGTGACCGTCGAGCCAGGAATTTATATTCCCGATGATGAGAGGTGGCCCAAGTGGGCGAGGGGCATAGGTATGAGAATCGAGGATAGTGTCTGTGTAGACGATGATAGCCCGTTTGTATTGACGACAGAGGCGGTTAAAGAGGTGAGCTACCCAGTTTTTTAGGCGATGCTTGGAGATGTGGCTAACTTCATATCCAGATCGATGACATCGAAGCGTTGAAAGGAACGGAGAGCACGATTGCCTAATGTCTTGGAGATCTTGATGTATATTTGTGTGCATAGCATTTTTGGAAAAAGGAAATGGACGCCCTGGTTGTCTTGTTAGCATTTGTCATCATAATTGTATTATAGTATTCCACGAAAAGCTCATCTGCATACGAGTCGGCACACCCAGAAATGTTTTCGGGATTATAGCTTATTTATATCATCTTTGAGAAATCTCTGTCATCCCTGTGCTGGCACCTCATCCATAAATCTATCTACCATCTTCTCCTAGGCTTGAACTCATCCAAGAGATCTTTCCCCCACCCACTACCACACACCTACCATCCCAATGCCCAACCAGCTCTTTCCCACAGTCATTTTCAACGACTCGAAACAACCCTTTATAGATAATTATCAAACCGCCACAAATTCCCAGCATTCCAACCGATTTGCCGACCAGCATAAAAGCCGGCATCGATATCGCTCAGCTCAAACTCGCAATAGGTATCCCTCAGTGCTACACACGCACGAGCAATACTCTACGGAAGATTATGCAGCACATGACATGACATGGCTTCTAAGGTCAAATTCGTGTTTATAGCCTGTTTACTAGCTAGTACAATATGCGAAGCATCAAGCGTATACGTAGGAATCAAAGAACAGCGTGTTTAAGTTTTGCGGCGTTGTTGGAGTGAGAGCTGTGGAAGAAGCATGGAACTGCTGGGATGGATATGTGGAGCGGAGCACTATGCAGAAATATTCAGATGTATGTTAATAAAGTGGATATAGCCAGGTTTCATGATCCTATTTCCTATGATAGGCAGGGTCTTGGTACTCGCGTCGAGTCACCTCCTGTTCACTCGCAACCGGATCCCACAAATTATTCTAGTTTTGTGTACACCGAATACCCCACTTGCCTCCAGTAGGTTGGCATTTGAAGAAACTTTGATTCTTTTGTGCTTGTTGTGAGCTCATTCACCTCCAGTAGATTGACATTCAAAGAAGCCTTGGCCCTTTTGTGCTTGTGAGAATGTCTAGCGGATCCAAAACTTAGTCTGGTTCCATCTATATTGCAACTGGTTATCGTATTGAGGAAACAAGCAGAGCTCGAAGTCGTTTTCCCTCCATATGATTCTTGCGCAGATAGTTTCAAGCGCGCATGTGTCGCATGCCACTTCTTGGTTTGTGAGGGCCGAAGTGCACCTATAGTGAAGCCAGCGCAGGCGGTTGCAACAGATGCCTCTCGTGCCGTCTACCGGTCCAAATTCTCGCATCTTCTTTGTGATGATTGTGTTTGTATAATTATAAGTGATGTACTCGACTTTGTCCAGAAGCTCGCCGAGACCTTTGCCAACAGCCCACTGTATATTGTTTGGAAGGTCGGTAAAGGGTCTATGGCCCTCCTTGGGAACGTAAAGTAGGCACTTTTGAACCCATTCGCGGTTTCTGCCTGTCAGACCTAGCTTTTCTTGAACCTCTTGGAATGTTTGCCCGGACTAAATTACAACATTAATGGTCAGTTAGTAGAGTTGAGGTGAGACGGACCTTCTCTGATGGAATATTGGCTAGTCGGGGTTCTGCTCAGAGATAGCGTTCAGCACTGATATTCAAAGCTCGAGCACTGGTATCAAACATACTTTCCTGGGATGGCTCTTCTTGGCCCTGAATAGGCAACTCTTCTTGTTCACGGTTATCGAAATCCTCCATCTCCTCTTTAAGTCGCGCAAGCTCCTTGTCAAGATCGTTGCACGTTTCATCTAGCTTCTTGTCTTCCATATCAAGATTCCTATGCTCCTCCTCCAGCGCCTTGAGCTGCTCATTGCATCTTTCGCGCCTTACGGCAAGGTGTTGTCGCCATTGGAGTAAGGATATCTTCTCATTCAGCTTCTTGCTGTATTTTGCATGGGCTTCTCGTTCTCTGGTGAGATCATGGATGGCGTTGTGATGCTCCGAATCGACCCCGATTGCACTATTAGCATCAGCCATGGCGGGTTGTTTATGAGCAAAAGGTTGGTCGGAGTATTTGAGAGGAGGGAGCCGGCGCGAAGGTGGAAGGTGGGGGTTAAGTGTTCTTATAGAAGCGGAAGCGGGAGTGAAAGGGAAGATGCGGAGGTGAAGTGAAATATGTCGCACCGCCTTCCATTTCTACCACATTGGATAGGCTCGATGCCGACTAATCTCACCTTCGATTTAGCATCGTGCCATAGCGCAACGCTTTGGTGTGGCTAGCTATATGTGATATGTAGCGCTTTCTTCTCTATATAACTGCATACCTCGAGGATGGGATAGAACATAATTGAAGTATACACAATGTGATTTATTCTGACGCATACACTGCCAATTTCAAATCAATGAGAGTTGAAAAACTCACTACTAAACTACATTACGATGTTCCTTACCCGAACGCGTCTTTTTCATCGACTTTCATCAAGGTGATATGTGCAGGGAGATAAGCAATGCAATTTGGCATTATATGAGATTCAAGCATTCGAAATATTCATGCCTCAAGAAGGATATATACATTCTGTTTTGTAAGGAGGTTGATGGGTCTGGAAGGTGATTGAACAGTGGAGAAGATACAACCAAAGCCCCAGTTTCCTAGTAACATAATGCAGAGAATCATATGAATCATTGCGCACGTCTTCGCGCACCAAGGTATCTAATTCTTAATCAAGCGAGTAAAGTTTCCAAGCAAATGTTTGTTGTGAGGGGGTTGTAGACCATGAATCACATGCAGTCTAATGATTGGCAGTACAGAGACTTTGCGACTATATCTCTGAACGCAGCCTCGTAATTCAAAAGCATTCTCAGGCTTGCTTTACTCAGTTTTCGCCTTCGAAGTCTCCAAGAATTATGCAACAAGTAGTTTCGCCCGTGTTGAACATCATCTCTCATCGAATTGTGACATTCAAGCTTCATCCCCTTTGATCTCCTCCCAACCCTCCGGAATCTCGTTGTCACCTTTGTTGGTCTCCATCTCGTCCCGCTTCTCTCCCATACGTTCCGCAATCTCTCCATAGAGCTTGGCAATTTCATCGTTGCATTTCTTAACATCAGCGTCGTATTGAGCTAGTTGCCGCTTGATTCCCTGGAACTGCTCTTTTTCTTCGATTGGATTGCCATCACGCAGCTTGCTGCTCATTTGACGTTCGCTCCAAGCCATCTTACGTAGTCGGTCGGCCATTCTATTTCGCAAGCAGGAAATCATGAGGTATTTGGTCCACACGCCAACGTGCTTCAGTTTCATAGTCTCATGTCCCTGGGGCTTAGTCTCGTGTCCCTGGTGCATATTTTCGTTCCCTTGAGGCATGTTCTGGAATAAGATTTCAAAGATTTGTTGGATGGGGAAGAGCGTATTGTTGAGCCTTATCGTGATTCAGTAAGTAATGCTGAAACTGTGGTATCTAGACGAGAATTTGGGTTGTTCAATGAATAGGTTTAGAGAATCGGTAAGAGAGGGTAGAAGTGCAAATTTAAAAGCAGGGCGGTAGAGGCCGACAGTAAAATTGTGAAAGAATCACACTGAGCGAATAGCACATTACATCACTCAAAAAACACCTCAGCACTGTAAAATAATTCACCTTCTCAATTTATGTGACTTCTAAAACAAAAACAATGGTGTCACCTATGTTATCCAATCCAGCAAAACCTAAATCCTACAGACTAGAAGAAAAGCCGAGAAGCTCATACATTTACCCTTTCACCTTGAGCTCCACTCATTCAATCTCGAATTCCTTGGACACAACTACTCCAGTAGACCTTTCAGGTAATTCCATGCACTATGCAAATTCGTGATGACTTTCCTGTTGGTTTTAAGGCTTTCTTAAGGCTTTTTGTTTATCTCATTGATTATCTCGTTTGAAGTTTGAAGTTTGAAACTCGCCAGTGTTGATCAAATTGGTGTATTTCCCATTTTGCACGTTATTGAACATGAAAACCGCCTGAGAAACCAATCTGAGAGTTATCTTCCGATTCTGGTTCGATGGAACGGTGTCCTTTTCATCGGCGCTAAGAGCCTTTGTTGGTATTTGCTTTAAGTCTTCCAGGCCAAAACACACTATGGCCTTGTCTTTTCCAGCGCCACCGTGTATATCCTTAAGCTGATCCAAGACATTTACCGGAAATTCCTCAGGATTAGCCGTAATCTCGTCCTTTTCTTTCTACATTTATCGGATCTGAACGTCAATCGCCGGGATCTAATCATCGAATTCCTTAGCCAGGAATTTTCGTTTGGTCTCCTTCTTCTGTATTATTTCAGCTTTCCGTCATTCTAGCCCAGCAGTTCCTCTATTTAGAAAGCACACGTTCCTCGTCTTTCAGCCTGTAAGATCCCTAAGACGTTGAACTTGAGGGCTCCGGAACTCCTATGGCATTTCCTTACTGCGAGGTATCGCTGCCGTCTAATATCGATTTATAATTGCTGAATTGGAAATAATACAAGAAGAGGTGAGTATGAAGACTTGTTAATTGACTTAACCTGGAGGTTTTGGTTTAAATCGACAACATGGAAAGGAGACCACGATAATTTACAACCAGCACATTTCATTCATAAATACTACAGTTGTCTATTTTCAATACCCAACCGTCAGAAACATACGGCAAGGGTTTCAAAGCACAGTAATTTCGCATATCATTCAGACATGTGGCCGAGCCTGACAGTAGTGACCGAACACTTTTACATTGTTACATAACCCACGGCATTATGAACAATTTCTCCACTGCTCAATTTCTCAGCTACATGAAAACTGTAAACGAAAAAAATAAATTTCCAAGCAAGGTAGGGAATCTGAGCCAATGTGACACAGGTTCCAATACCAGCCCGCACGAAGCTACAGTCCCCCCGCCCAGAGATAATCTTTTACGAGCAATCTCCTTCATTCCAATTGTTCCGTTATGCTCCGCATAGTTCACAGAGCACTGTTTCTTGTGTCAGGTTGGAGATATTATGCTGGCACTGTAGCGAATCGTGAACATCGCTATCCAACCCAGCCCACCCATCTTTGTCCTGCAACTGACCGTCAAATTGAGCGCCAACAAACTTGATATCAAATTCTTGATTTGAGACTGCTTTTAAGATCAATAGTTCTTGTCTTTGAGCGCCCTCGGTAGTCGTTTGACAGTGGTTGCTTTGTTTGTTCGCGTTGCGTTGTGCTGAGTTGGCCTCGGGTCTTGGAAATGCAAGTCAGTGACATTTTTTATTGAAACGTGCATACATAAATGCGTACATAACAATGCAAATATTTTCTTCAGTAAGAGAGGTCTTGTAGAGAACAAGTTTTCTGGATGTCTCTGTCGAAGCCATTGAATAGAATAGGGTAGTTGTGAGCGCAGAATCCCACTAGCAGTTTACTTTGTCCTACAAGAGCAAGATTCAAGTCTCAAGGTTGCGGATAGGATGGTGAAGGTTAAAATCAAAAAGAAGGATTTCAGGTTTCGACTTTGCTCTGACAACGTGGGGTTCAGCCAACACCCTGAACAAAATCTTCTGCTTCACTCCAATTGGTGGTTACGCGGACAACTCCGCTCTCATGAACGGAGAACCCCGCACATTTCGATCATACCCCTCATGTTGCAGGCGGGCCAACATAGAATTATGGAATACAAGATGTTAGAAGATATGAAAACTTTCTTCTGCCCAGGAGAAGCTAGAGTACAATACAAAGCAACCTTGTGACTGCCTTCGGATTGAATTTTGGAAGATCTTCGTTTTGATCGAGGCTCTGCTCTCATATTTGAATTTATGTTACCAGATGTCATACATTTTCTAATTCTGTAAAAGGTGCCTACACAATAGACTTCGAAGAAGAGAAAGTACCATCCAATTTCCAAATTTGACTCCTTTGACATCAATGATTATCATCTCATGCAAAATCTGACGTCCGGAATTCAGCCTAGTCCGACAAGTACTCTTGGTTTTGTTCAGGATTGGCAAATGAGAACACACAAAAATCTTGGCCGTCGCCGAATACAATCGCCGCTGTTTGATCAACCAGACGGTACTCAATAGATTATTCACTTGTTGGCTAAACAAACTTCAGTAGAATGAAAAGTATTATTCATGACTTCTTACGAACCAACCCCCCTTGGCCTAGCAGAAATAGGTTTGCCATCGACAATTGCCTAGTACCCATTGTGTGTCCCCACACACGACACTTCATCTAAGCATTTGAACCCGGTGAACCAAATAGTCCTAGTCCTCATCATCCGTCTCACTCTCATCTTTCTCATCGCTCTCGTCTTCAAGGTTCCCGAGCTCATCATCATCATCATCATGGTCCTCATATTCATCACTCAATTCGGTGCCGGTATCCTCCTCATTGTCTTCATACTCGTAGTCTTCGTCACCCATGCCATCCCACTCATCGCTCTTGTCAATGATTTCCTGCATTAGGCGCTCAATCTTCTCATCAAGGTTCTCAAGCTGACCGGTCAAATTTGCCCTCTCGCGCAGAGCTTCGCCATATTTCATAAGAGCGTCCGCTTGCTCAATGATCAGCCGAGCACGTTCAGCAGTCATGTTCGCCGTGGTGGCAGTAGAAGTATGGTGGTTCATTTTGCAAAGTTAAACAAGGGTGTAAGTCCTTCGGAGAAAGAGGCGATTGATGTCCAGTTGGGTTGAGTTGTATGCAAAGAGGATTTATATCAAAGTAAGAAAATAATACTACCTAGTACGTATAGGTGTCGTGTCGACAGAGAAAAGAATTAGTAACAGACCGCCAGGAAGCCTCCAGATGTACAAGTAAAAGTTGGAAGAGCATTGTGAATGCACAGCGTAGCCAATTTTCACATTATATTTCACGTCCTCTTCATGAGCCCAGAAACAGTACTGGAGAATGGTAATAAGCAGGCATCTATGACATGAATGACCATGAACAGTATAATTTTTCAGCAACAAAAAATTTCTTTCCTTAAAAGTCTGCTTATGAGCGTGGCCTAGCTCACAATGTGAACTTAATGCACGCTTCAATTTGTATTGGAGCCTATTGGAATTCTTTCCTGGCTCTTTTATCTTCCGGTGCGATCCCTTGTGCCGCTCGCGAAAGTCACAAGGGAATTGTTGGTCGTCGAAGTTTTCTCAGACATGCCGGATATGACGGCAGATAACCAAAATTTCTAGACGTGAATACCGATAAGAGCGCGGAGAAATGGCATAAGTCTGTGGAAATTCGTTGCATATCACCCAAAGACAAGAAAAGTTAGAGATATACCACAAACAATAGACGTAGGAATTTCACACTGTGTTCATCCGTCCCGGAAAGAAAAGCATGAGCAAGGAAATAGGAATCTCGTATGTGACGACTACTCCAGCGGTCGAAAACCTGACGCCAGGAGCTCAGCTGAAATGAAATTCAACACAGCCATACCAGATAATGCGCGCATTTCTTTACAATTGTGGTCTCTGATGCTTCTAAGACTTACACCATCATCTGCGCTGTCCGAAATAATGAAGTCAAAAGTAAGAGCAATAGATTAGACACTTGATACAACTTATAAATCATATTGATCAGATTTGATGGAAATTATCTCCTATTTTTTATTTCCGGGCAAGTGATTTGCTGTAGTATAAGAAGTTACTTCTCTATTACAGGTTGAGCGGACAACCCTATAGCGAGGAAATTCCCTCCTGCTCAGGCTGATCGAAAACCATTCCTGGCGGCTGACGTGGCCGACGTGGCTGGGTGGCTGTGCTGCAATGCACCGTTCGATTCACAACGCAGCAGCGCAGTTACGTTGGTGTGCAAATGATTTCAAGCGTGCTAGAATCCCCCAAGCCATCTTTGGTAGAGATTCAGGACCGAACACACGCCCGGGCCCTAAAGACCTGCTTCGATCGCCGAGATCGCGGTTGCACGGGCTGTTTATCTACCTCTGCCTATATGCGCGTATATCGTTCTCTAGCCGTGCGAGTAACTAGTGGGTAAGCTGTTTCCCCATTCAAGGATCAACGGCCTGATACTCTACTGTAGTTTCGGGCATCGCCAACTGCCACCGAAACATAGAAGACGATCTAATCTCCGACTTGCCGGGCTAGAAGACACCCAAGTTTTTCGACTGCAGGGCATCTCGCTGCCACTCACTCCAGCTTGCATGACAAACGTCATCCCTGCCGAAAGCGACCGATTGTAAAGAGCCGCCAATACCTACCGATCGAGGTGCCTCCAGTGCCTAATCCGAACCAACCTAACCTCCGCACCAGACGACCCAAAGATGCGGAAGACTAAGAGGAAGAACCGCGATGACGAAGAACCTATACGTAACGGGACAAAGAGGAGGAGGGACTGCAAGATGCCCCAGCAAGAGGCAGAAGTTGCCATGCAAGCAATGCAACCCGATCCATCCCTTCGGGAGGAATACACGGATGAAGAATTCAACTTGGAAGAGCTCAGGGTGATATCTCCTGAGGATATCACAATCGCCATATTCTGTGCTCTTTCCCACGAATCTGTCGCAGTCAGGTATAGCCTAGATGAAGAATTTGAATGCTGTCTGGAGACCATTGGTCAAATGAAATACGTCTATTCTTTCGGCCGCATTGGGAATCATAAGGCTGTCATAGCTCAACCCAATCAAATGGGAACTGTGAAGGCTGCTCAATGCGCCGCGACTGTCAGTCAGCAATTTCCTAACGTCCGATTCGCCTTGATGGTTGGCATCGGAGCCGGAGTTCCTAGTCTCCCCAAGTGTGACATCCGTCTTGGCGATGTCGCCGTCAGCATCCCTCGAGATAATCATCCTGGCGTACTTGAGTATGACTTCGGCAAGTACGAGCGAGATGGAGAGTTCGTCCGGAAAGGGTCTCTTGATAAGCCTCCCTCGATCTTGATCAGCGCAGACATTTCTCTGGAACAGGCTGAAATGATGGACAAGAGTCCACTCAGTAAGATACTGAGAGACATCACCAAGCATCCCAGATATGCACGACCAAAAAGTGGTGACATTCTCTTTCATGAAACGTTTCACCATGTCAACAAAGGAGGTGATTGTAGTGGGTGTGAGGCATCAAGAGAAAAGAAGGTTGTGCTCCGCGCCGCACGTGATAAAAGGCATGGGCAGCCCGTAGTTCATCGGGGCCTCATACTCTCAGGAAGCGGCGTTGTGAGGAATCCAGAAGATAGGGATCGTTTGCGCCGGGGCTATGACGACGCGATCTGCTTCGAAATGGAAGCAGCCGGAATTATGGACGAAATTCCTTGCTTGGTAGTCCGAGGAATATGTGACTACGCTGACACCCACAAGCAAGATAGGTGGCACCACTATGCCGCGGCTGTCGCTGCAGCTTATGGAAAGGCTGTTCTTCTCAAGATCTATGGTCAGGATTTGGAGAAGATGAGGAGTATGAGAGAAATAATGGAGGGGCGTGAGTGTGACAACCATAATAAACTTTTAACGCACTACTAACAATTAGTTATAGTTGAGAAAAAGATAAACCAAATGAGCGATGACGTCTACAACTTGAAACAGAAAACAAACAATAATAGCGAAGGTACGCAATAACGTTCATAATGGATGATCAGCTTATGTGTGAACGAGGAGCTACGTGAAGGGGAGAGGACAAGAGGTATATTTCCTACTTCAAGCTGAATTTATAACTTTTTCACATTATTTTCTTGCCTTTTTTCCTTCCCTGGATGTAGGCTTTGCTGTATCATTCTCATCGGATATAACCACAAAATAGTGATCATTCTGCTTCAATTCCTAACAAGTCACAGTTCTAGCAGGCATCCAATCAGCAACAGAGCGTAAGGAAATCCTTCAATGGCTCACAGTAGTCAACTACGGTTTCCAACAAAGTGACTACATCAAGAGACGGCAAGCAGACACTGGCCAGTGGCTTCTTGACTCGGCGGAGTTCAAGACATGGGTAGAGACCAGCAAGCAGACGTTATTCTGTCCAGGCATCCCCGGAGCGGGAAAAACCATCCTCACCTCGATCGTGATCGAAGAGCTCACCATTAAGTTCGGAAATGACCAAAGCATTGGAGTTGCATACCTTTACTGCAACTTCCAGCGGCAACATGAAGAGGACGCCGAAAGTCTCCTCGCGAATCTGCTAAAGCAACTGGCTCAGGGCAGGCCTTCTCTGCCAACTAGCATAAAGGCTCTTTACTCTAGACACAAGGAGAAGCACACGCGACCTTCACTCAATGAAATCTCGAAAACTCTCCAATCCGTGGTCCCCATATATTCGAGAGTTTTTATCATCGTCGACGCGCTCGATGAATGCCAATTAACTGATGGATGTAGAGCGAGATTTCTGAAAGAGGTCTTCGACCTCCAGACCAAAACGGCAGCGAACATCTTCGCGACCTCTAGGAGTAAGGACGAGATGCAAAACCACTTTGATGGAAGTTTATCTTTGAAGATCCATGCGACCGACAGAGACATAGAGACCTATCTGAATGCACGAATGTCCCTTATAGATGCAGACCTCTTGGATGATACGATTCAAGAAATGGTCCTATCGGAAATAAGGAAGGCATCCGCTGGAATGTACGACAGCTGTTCTGTTTGAGTCGATGCGCGCTAACATTTCTTAGGTTTTTGGTGGCAGCGTTATGTATGGACTGGATTATAAGCCTTACAACAAAAGGAGAGATAAAGCTAGCTCTTCAGAGGCTTCGCAGGGGAGTAAATGCATTGGATCAAATATACGACCAAGCAATGGAGAGAATTAGAAAGCAGGAAACAGACCGTCAAGAACAAGCTAAGAAGATTTTATCGTGGATCATACACGCCAGAAGGCCCCTTTACACCACAGAGCTCCAACATGCACTCGCTGTCAAGCCGGATATGATAGCACTGGACGAAGACTTCGTTCCAAGCCTCAGAGTCATACGGTCTGTCTGTGCTGGATTGATCACAGTCGACGAAAAGAGCAACATCATCCGGTTGGTCCACTACACAGCACAGGAATACTTCAAGCGGACGCAGAAGAAGTGGTTCCCAGATGCGCAAAGAAATATAACAACAACTTGCGTGACCTATCTATCATTTAATGCTTTTGAAACTGGTTTCTGTCCAACATATGAGGAGTTCGAAGCACGATTACGGCTGAATCCGCTTTACTACTATGCAGCAGAACACTGGGGTCATCATGCTCGCGCTGCTTCGATAGGTGAAGAGCGGTTAATCTTAGATCTTCTTAACAGTGAGGCTAAGGTCTCTGCCTGCAGCCAAGCCATGATGACTTCAATGAGGTACTCTTTCTATAAACAAAAAGAGCCAACGCGAATGACAGGGGTGCATCTTGCTGCATACTTCGGACTACAGGGCGCCTTAATGGTGTTACTTGAGAATGGTCATGGTATAGATCAAAAGGACACCTATGAACGCACGCCACTGTGGCATGCAGCAGAAAAAGGCCACGAGGCGGTGATCAAGCTGCTGCTCGGCACAAGCAGAGTCGACATCAACTCCAAGGATATATACGGCCAGTCGCCGCTGACATGGGCGGCAATGAAAGGGAAGGAGACGGTGGTGCAGCAGCTGCTCGCCACAGGTAGAGTCGACGTCAACTCTAAGCAGACCTACGATGGTCAGGCGCCGCTGTCGTTAGCGATAAAGAACGGGCACGAGGCAGTGATTAAGCTGCTACTCGCTACAGAAAGAGTCGACATCAACTCTAAGGGCAACTATGACGGCCGGACGCCGCTGTCATGGGCGGCAGAAAACGGGCAAGAGGTGGTGGTGCGGCAGCTGCTTGCTACAGACGGGATCGATGTCAATTCTAAGGACAACTATGGCGGTCAGACGCCGCTGTCGTGGGCGGCAGAGAACGGGCACGAGAGGGTGATCAAGCTGCTACTCGCTACAGGTAGAATCGATGTCAACTCCAAGGACAGGGAGGGCCGAACGCCGCTGTCGTGGGCGGCACAGAACGGACACGAGAGGGTGGTGCAGCTTCTGCTCGCCGCAGATGGAGTCGACGTCAGCTCTAAGGATAGGTACGGATGGACGCCGCTAGCATGGGCAGCAGAGAGTGGGCACGAGGCTGTGATGCAGCAGCTGCTCG
Organism: Acrocalymma vagum; assembly: GCA_028476805.1. Lineage (NCBI taxonomy): Eukaryota > Fungi > Ascomycota > Dothideomycetes > Pleosporales > Acrocalymmaceae > Acrocalymma > Acrocalymma vagum. Next base: position 79,458 of record JAQGEP010000067.1, read on the forward strand.
CTACAGACGGAGTCAACGTCAACTCTAAGGACAACTACGGCCAGACACCGCTGTCATGGGCGGCAGAGAACGGGCACGAGATGGTGGTGCGGCAGCTGCTTGCTACAGACGGGGTCGACGTCAACTCTAAGGACGGGGAGGGCCGGACGCCGCTGTCGTGGGCGGCACAGAACGGACATGAAACGGTGGTGCAGCTTCTACTCGCCGCAGACAGAGTCGATATCAGCTCTAAAGATAAGTACGGATAAGCGCACGATGCGGTGATGATGCAGCAGCTCGCTACAGACGAAGTCAACATCAAGCTGCTGCTGCTCAATTCCACTAAAGCCGATACCTACTCATCGAGTCTCTGACGATACTTTTAGATAACGATCATTTCGACGTAGATATTACGTCGATCGATAGAAATGGAGCGAAAAGGTCTCAGGACCCGCATAGTTAGGGCTACCTTGTGAATGAGAAAGGAAATATCACGCTCAGACGGGCTGTTGCCAAGGATCTTCAGACGCGGATATTCCCATCTGGTCCCGTCGGTTCTGCTTGTCACAGAGATTTTCGGGCGTTCGTTGGTTTCTAGTTGCTGAAAACGACGTTAAGTGCTTAGCTGCTCAACCGCTTTCAAAGAGCAAGAGAATTGGATGCTGCTGAAGAAACTGGTTGGTGAGGGAGCCCAAGGGGGAGAAAATGACAACGGATGAAGGGGCAATGACGTGGGGTCAGGACGTCGGGCCAGGACGTCAGGCAAGGACTCAACGCCAGCTGGTGGTATTGGGCGGGTTAAGCATCAACAGTGCAGCCGCAGCCACGCAGCCAACTCAACCCGTTATGGCCGATGAACTACGTTGGCGCGGCTGGGCCGGGTGAAAGGCAAGCGCCATGGCGTTGAAAGTCTCAATTTATTAGAGTTGACAGATTGCACAAGATGCAAGTCCCGGGAGTTTTGTTGGTTCTCTCTAACCAATCTAGATGGGACCGCTTATACAGGAGACCAGTCCGAATTTGGGTGGCTCGTGGTATTCCAGGTGGCGTCAAGTGCAAAACTTCTAAAGCTATCTGTAGTGTGCCCGCGCTGGCAGGGAGGACGGCCAAGCCGATATGGCTATAGGGTTGCCCGCCCAAGCTGTAATAGAGTACCTTCTTATACTATAGCAAATCACTTACTCAGGCTAATTTCGCTAAACTAGAGACGTAAGGTAGGAAATTAAGGCTTTTACTTATAGTAGGGTAGAACTAGCATTGCAACCGCGTTTAGGGTGAAGCCGGTTTCGCTAGCGACAGTACATACTGGGTAACTTGATATTATTCTAATACATTTTCGCTATTGGAGCTTGTCATGGAAATAGAGGTCTCGACGGTTCCACCTCAATCACTCCCTCTGGTGCCGATGAATCAACTGTCTCCTCTACTGCCACTGGCGCAGTATTGTTGCGCGGGCGACCGCGTTTCCCCTTGCCTTTAGCTGCTTTAGCTGCCTTAGCCCTGTCTTTCGCATCACGCTTTGCTTCTGCTTCCTTAAGGTTCTTAAAGCTTATTGTAAGGAGCTGAGTGTGCGAATGGTCCCCGAATGGGTACTAAGGGCCATGTGGGCCCCCGCATCAGCAGTATATAGGCCTTACAACACTGAGGAAAGCTCCTCAGTGATTCGTCTATCCAATACTATATGTTTTTACTCATTGCCAAACTACATTCTCAATACACCTTTACCTGACAGCTAGCTAGGGAGTATATCCCCCTCTAGGGAATACTCCCTTAGCTCGGCACCTGCTGTTGCAAATTTACCATTTACAACCTCAGCTGCGCGTCCTCACATAACTATTCTTTATAGAGCGCAAAACAAAATATATTAGTAAAAGTTACGTAAGTAAGTATAGCTTCTCTACGAAAACACAAAGTCTATACTCTAGTATAGAGAAACTTTTTATAGAGTATATACGTAGGACTAAGTAGGTTTCTAAGGTAGATTACTATCTTTCTTATATTAAGGTACACTACTAAATTACTAAATAAAAATAATTTAGAATTAAATTTAATAGAGTAGGGGTTTTAAGTAAAAGTAGTCTTAGACGCTCTAGAAAGAATAGTCGACGATACTATTATTAGTACTGTATGTTTTCAAGCTATAGTATAGATCTGGAAGAGAAATGTATAAATCCTTATATTTTAATACACAAGAATCAATAACCCCCCGTTGGAAGGTAATATGTGGCCCGATTAATGAATTCGTTTCGGCACAGGTGGTTTTTCGCTACGGGTGGATCGACTTTAGTAGGTTAAATCAAGTTTTAAGACTAAACCATGGTGCAATAGAAAGCTACATACTCCGTAACCTTGCCCTTTAGACATACTTCCATTCCCAGTCAAGACTGACATCCACCATAACCCCTCAACGTTGTTCGTTCCCGGCATTCTGGTCCAATCTCGCAAGTTTATCCTTCTCAACCACCAACAATGAGTTGAGGGAGTCAATTTCATGATCCAGATCTTTACAATCCTTCTCGAGCTCAGGCTGCTTCTCCCTGAGAACTGCCTGCAAAGCAATCGCTTTGGCAAGCTTCTCGTAAATCGCGAATATGCTACTTGCCGCCTCGATGCGAGCTTGTGCATTCTCTCCCACCATCCTCTTTCCGTTTGATCCGTTCTGATTGCTCATTGTGAGTTGTGAGGTATGTTTCTTAAAAGAACAAGCAGATTGAAGCCAGTGGGTTGAATGTGAGAAGTGGGTTGATCTGGGGGAAGAGTTGCGAGCGAAAAGGTATACCGTAGGAGTAGCGAAATTTATAGTATGTACGTGCTGTACTGTTCCAGACTAATATGAAATGTAAACAGATGCGAGACAAGTGACGTACATTATATTTGAACAATGAAACTGCTGTGTAATGTACTTCTCCAATGACTTTCTATGGAAGACTCAAGTGATGTGAAAACACATTTTGCTAACTTGACATTGTGAGTTTCTCACATGCCAGGCCATTCAAACAGCTCCCAACCAAACAAATTATCAAGATATGCTGTCATAATCGAAATTCATTTCCTTCAATCCATGAACCATCACTATTCCTATGCCGCATGAGTCTCTCGCCTCACTTAATTCCATAAACACTAAACATACCTGTCTAGGTCTCGTAATCATCACTATCCGTGAAGTGCGGAACATGCTCTCCATTTTCCAAAGCCTTGATGCGTTCCATAAGAGCCTGAACCGTGTTTTCTACCTTTTCACGCCTCTTATCAAGATTTTGCTGGCATGCGATTATGTCTGACGCTTCGCGGAGAATATTACTGAGTCGCTTGTACGTCATGGATAGTTCGCCCAGAGTTTGAGGGTCCTTAGAGGGCTCAAACGTGTTGTGTGGGGTGTTGGAGGAGTTTTGTTTCGGCTTTGATGAAAAAATTGGAAGGGTAGAATTGGTGCAAATGCAAGGAGTTGATGCAGTGATTTAATGGAGCTGAGAGAGGAAGACATGAGGGTCTAGATATATAAAGACTGAATGGCATGAGACAAACAAGACAAGTTAAAAACATAGCCGACACAATTAGCAATTATTAAATCGTAAGCTACTTTGTAGCTCGTGAATCGTCTCCAAACTCCACAAGCCCGTGCTCAAACGTTTGTTCGCTACGCTTTCATTCGACATTTCTTGGTCCATTGATGTTTCCAGTCAGCAAATAATCAAAAACGCAACATTTCGGGCCCCCGTGACACGTCCGAATGCATCAATAAGTTAACAACAAACTAACGTCTTCTGAAGTATTATCACACAATTTGCGAAGGCATGGTAATACCCGGCGCTACCAAGCAAACATCGGAATATTTTTGGCGTACGAATATCATAATTTAGCGACTCTTTAGTGTTGAGGAAAAGTCTAGAAATAAGCCATAAGCTTCATCAGCTCTCCTTAACACCTTTGTAGCTTCAAGGTATTTTACCGTAAGAATAAGTATCAGGTTATACCTAGCTTTGTTAGCTTCTACACCTTAAAGTATAAATTGTTTTTATAAGTTGTAAAAGAAGTTTGATGGCTTCGACTAGTTGTTACTTTTTCCGGACTTTTCTGCGACATAAGAGACAATCACACACAGAAGCAACGACACGGGTTCAAACACGAATGCGTTATTTGTAGACTAATAAGCTGCTTTATTCCACCCGAATAAAAAACTTAATACAAGCAGGGTACAGACCTTGAGAGGAGTCATATACGGTACCTAAAATATCAGTTATCTCAGTCTTTAAAACGGCACACACAACGTACCTACCATTTCAAGCACCGCCTTCCTTCACGACTTGTTCAAGTAGTTCAGGCACGCCCTAGTCCTCCACGGCACAATTGAGAGTTGGGAAATCTTCAAGCAACTGTTCGTACACCGTAGTCACCCTTCTCCGCCCGTCCTCCAACCCCTCATACTCTGATCTTCGTCCAACTCCTCGTACTCGTCAATCATCATCATCTGCTTGTCTTCCAACTCCTCGCACTCTTCAGGAATCTCCATCTGCTCGTCTTCCAACTCCCCATACTCTTCAATGATATCCATCTGATCATCGTCAAACCCCTCATACTCATCATCAGTGGTATCCATCTCCTCGTCCTCCAACTCCCCATACTCTTCAGTCATTCCGACCTGCTCTTGGTTCACATTTCCAAACTTCCGACCAAAAATATCCTGCTGTTTACCTATTTCGAGCAAATCCAATCCTACTATAACGTCGCTCGGCAATGTGAATGGACCGGGAACGGGTTCTAGACCGTGATAATAGGAGAACTCGTTGGATTCATCGACAGGAGGCATGTTTGATGCAGCGTTGGGGTAGGAAGCCGGATGCTCGGGCATTTTGTGCGATAGGAGACCGTTATCGAAGCGGGTTATGTGATGTGGCGGTCTCTGTAGGGCTTTGGTCTTGCAGGCTAGCTCTGAGGGAGTGAAAAGGTGCAGCGTTCGAGCAGAAGAGGAGCAATGGAGTAGCCATATAGGAGAAAAGATATCTGTGAAGCCCAACCAAGAATCCAGTTGAGAAGAGTACGACCGATAATTGGAGTCGAGGCGGGTGAAGAAACGAAGAAGGAAACCTCTGCTCCCCGCCACCTTCTTTCTTTTCTTGAGCACGACCCCTCCTTAACAGTGAAGGTGAAGGTGAAGGTGAAGTGCATTTCTCACCGCCTGAATTGGTATCCCCGTCACCACACCAAATGAGAGTGAAAGCCAAAGCCACACCAAATCACATGACACTTGGGAAAACACGTCACTGTATGTACCCTTTGAGTGTTTTCAAAAATAGACGCTACCTCATGCGCACCAGCACACGGCACACTCTCAAAAAGTGTCCTCATTTCATGCCAACGAAAAGATTTCAGCCTGTAGCAAGGACCCCCGTGTTTATCCTCCCGCAGAACTTCAGTAACAATACCTCACCATACCAATACCTTGAACATCAAGCATACCACCATAGCCTCCTATGCCCTTGAATATTTACCTTGCCCCGATATTTCCTACTGAGTGGGAAGGCGGCACTCAACCACAAACCAAGGCCTAAACCCCGTTCCAAAAGTCAAATTTTCTTCACTTCATTAATCTTCCATAACGTATCGCACTTCTAACTCAGCCTAACTCAACTGCAACTCCCCTATCATCCTCCTCAGATGCAAAAGTCAACCACAGAGAGCAAATATTCGATAGAATACCCACCCGGATTGTATTTATACCCACTCCACGAGGATGAACCTCGTGATAGAGAATTGAATTAAAGAACCAGCGAAAGTAAGCCAAGCCAGTATCTCACCTCACTTCACCCAGAACCATCACAAACGAACAAAAAAAATGCAAATATGCTTCCCCTTAAACATGTCTTCACATTTTCTTTTTTTTCTTTCATCTATCCTACTTCGTCATCCTCGCTCCTCCTACCTCCAATCTACTCCAGCCCAGTCCTCCCCCCCCCCACCACAAAACCCTATAGTCCTCAGCACCGAAGTCAAACCACACACCATCATCATAAAGAAGAAAAATGATAAGATAAAATTTTTGTTAAATTGTGGTTTTTTCTACGAATTCAAAGACAAGAATAAATAGTATATAATATGGTATGAACATAATATAATCCCAACTACAACAACAACCTGCATCTCAGAAATAGAAGAAGAAAAAAAAAGAGGAGCAAAGAATATGTTATGGGATATCAAAAAATAAAAACAGGCGGAACTAACAAGCGAAAGACTAATCAAACCAGAGAACAAGAATTGAACAATCAAGGTTCTTTTGCAAGGGCATACGGGGGAAACCAGATACAAAAACCAATAAAGCTCGTTTTTAGAAGGTCCGAGGAAACAAACAAAGCACATGCAAAACAAGAACGCCAATGTTGCCCCTTCCAGAGAATTGTTTTTGGTTTTGTTCTTGGGGTATCTTGATACAGTCATTTCTTCGTTTCCCCAGAGTTCCGTTCCCGGTTGACCTCCCTCGCCCCCGATAAACCTTCCAGTGACCTGTTTTCCCTAGCTCTTGACGGAATATGTGAAAGGAAAAGTGGTTGAAGAGAATGATCCGGTAGTGGTAGTAGTACAATGTTTCGAGCTGCCTCAACGATCTACAGGGTAAATATTTGGTGGGTTTGCGTACTCTGGACTGTGGGCAGCAGGTTTTCAAGGGGTGCTTCAATAACAATCACCTGACTGTAATCTCAGGAATGGTTAGTTCCTCATCCTCATCTTCGATTCTTCGCTTGATCCCCCCTTCAACTTGGATGCCCTTTTGAACCCACTCTAGCTTCTCAATGTCATCAAGACTCTTGCGGCCGCGAGAAACCTTCTTAAGAAGGCCCTCGACGCACTCTCGCGCGCCAGCCCATTCTTTGCCCTTCTCAGCGTCCCATTCGCCATCGTCGTCACCAAATTTGACCCACACCCAATCGCACCTGGCGATTCGGTGAGCGGCCCTGCTACGTGACCCGACTTTGCCGGGAGGGGGATCGAAAGGCAGACGGCCTTCCATCAACGCATATAACAGCACGCCGAGAGCCCAAGCATCAGTAGAGCGGCCATCATAGGGCTGGCCAAGGAGAATTTCTGGAGCAGCATAATCTTCACTGCCACATCGAGTAGTAAGAAGAGGAGATTCTGGCGGAGCAGGGATACGACGGGAGAGACCCAAATCCGTAAGTGTCGCTATCGGATACGGATGGGATTGAGGGTCCTTCAAAAGAGGCACGGTAGAAATGGGAACGTTTAGCAGGACGTCTGAGAAGAAGGTTAGTATGCTGCCGCTCTGGGTTCACTGACCATGTATAAAAATAGAGAGTTGTACTTTCTAACTTGATGTCGCGATGCACAATGAGCTGGTTATGCAAGTATCGCACAGCGCTGACCATTTCAGCAAAGATACGTTGAACGAGATTGACACTGAGCACATTTCGGTGGGTGCTAGCTACGTCAAAGAGATCACCACCGGGACAGTAGGTTAGAACAAGGAGCGCCTGGGCTTCGTCCTTATCGAATGCACGGAGATGCACTAGAGAGGGATGCGAGACAGATCGCAGCATTTCGACCTCTCGCTTGAGGCTTAGTTCTACACGTTCTTCGTCGGCACCACCGGCCGGGCCGTGCTCGACTACTTTGATGGCAACAAGTTTCCGGGGGTCAAGCGTGTTCTCGTCAAGCGGGTCCTTGGCTGCCGTTTTCTCGCTGGTAGCCAAGTAGACTTTGCTGAAAGTGCCCTGTCCGAGCTGGCGGACAGGGCGCCAGAGCTTCTTATTCGAGCCATGCTTCACTTTAATGTATTGGATTTTGTCATCCTCGGGCACTTCTTCTTCCTCACTTTCGGTCACACTGCGATTGCTACCGGGGGGAGTGGGGAGACCAACTGGGACAGATGAAGACGAAGCAGAAGGAACAAGGCCACGCTGGGCAGCCAGATACTGCTCACGATGAAGATCGTGTTGCTGGTGGGGCTCCGCACTCGTATCGGGTCCCACCTGCTCTGGAGCTAGGTTAGATATGGTAACATGTCGAGGACGAACGTTGTGTAAGGATTCTGGCGAGAATTCGCTGACGCTTCTATTTCTTTCGCGGTTGGCCGACTCATTCTTCTGCTGGGTATGGTACCCTGCGGCAGCAGCTTCCACGGCGGCGGTCTGGAGTCGTTGATATCCCTTCTTTTTGAGTGAAGGCGAGGGGGATAGGTTTCCTTTATTCAACATGGCGAACGAGTCATCGCGGGACGAATTTGACGCCCCTCGCGACCTTGGACGAATAGACATTCCAGCCCTTGCCCATGGTCCCGGGGAATCGCTCATCACCAGTGGCGATGGAAGGGGAGTGATGTCGGCGAGGGCGTTCAGCGCAGGCGAGGAGAGAGCGGAGCCAGGAGATAATGAGCCCGCCATGCTCGTAGCAGACAGGCCGCCGCGTAGATAGCCGTCCTGGATAGCAATCGGCACAGAGGCCGACTGCTGCAGCGAATCCCCCACGTTACCCTCCACGATGGTAGGTGTGAGCGGCGATTGGAGGCCGCCTGTGGCCGGTTGAGGCAGAGGCGGATGGGGAGGCAGGTTGTTGGTTTGGATGGAGAGGCCGGCAGCAGAAGGGGTGCGAATGTGCGGCGGCGGGGGACGCGGGGGTAAGATGGGCAGCGAGGAGGGCGCGGGAGGCCAGACAGGGTGGTCAGGGTCAGCAGCTACTGCAGGCGCGTCTGCGTTGACGAGGGTCGAGGGAGTAACGGTAGCAGCAACAGTGGTATCCGTCACCCCAGCCGTTGTAATAGCGGTGGTTGAGGTGCTGGTACTGCGGTCCGCCTCTTGCTGAGGGTGGTGGGCGCTGCTGGAGCTGGGATTGGCCACAGGGTCCGTCGTCGCATGCGGCTTTTTGTTGTCGTCGCCGTGAACAATATGGGCGGCAGTGCTTGGACTCGGATTCTGGGGAGCGATGCTGCTTGGAAGATTGGGTTGTTGGGCAGACCGGCCCCAAGAGGCGGACGCGGGTGGAGGAATCGACGACGAGAAGTCGCCGGGTGAGAAAGAGGCCGCAGAGTTATCCATACAGTGGCCGGTCGAGGGAGCGAAACGAACACTGCGCCGGGGCGCCGTGGGAGAGAGGAGAGTGAGTAGCTAGTCTAGTACAGTAATTAGGTAGTTTGCGGGTATTCGCTGGACAGTGCTCAGTAGTGCTCGATGCGTCTGTGACTCTGGCCCCAATCTCACCACCACGGCCATCTCTCGACGCTTCCGGTAAGCGTGGCAAAGGGCGAGCCACCCAGCCCTGCACTGGCGGGGTATAGCGTGAGGCTATTTCAATGTCCGTCGTAAATTCAACAGGCTTGGCCTGGTGTTGATGTTGATAGGGGCCCTGCCTTTTGCGTCCAGACTTGCAGTCTGCAAAACGCAGTCTCTCTTCAATTACAATAAGTACCAACCCGATGCGCCCTTCCTTGGTAACCAGCACAGCACAGCACAGCACAGCACAGCACAGCCCGGCGATGCTCGTGCCTGCGGTTCAAGTCGCACACGCTGTATGTAAGACGGTCTTCACCTCCACTTGAATTCGACCTTGACCTTGACCTTGACCTGCGCGTGCATTTCGCTTTCGCGCCTCGACGCCTCGGTCGCGCCTGCACCATGCGTACTGTAGCTCTCTGCTCCTGCCCATCGGCTCTCCATCTGGCAGGCACCCACCCGTCACAAGGCACAAGGGGGGGGGGGGGGAAAGGAAAAGCTTCGTTCCCCTCATCCTTCCTTCCTTTTCTTCTCCTGGCCTATAAGACGCCTGCATTTGTGCATGTTGCGCCTGCCCCTCTTTCTCCCAATACTACAAAAAGTAACCCACGAGCGCCCCCCATTACCACATCACTACCGGGTCCGGTGTAACAACACCTCATCGTCAGCCATCATCTGACCTCTACCTGTACCATTTGCTCATTCCTCCCATCTGCGTCTGTGGGAATGCCATGGCCCCTTGGAGGCCCCTCCCCGCTTTCTGCTTCTGCCTCTGATCTACCGCCAATTTGCTCCATTCTAAATTTCTTACTCCAGTCAGCCGGCCAGAAGCCCTGTCTTATACACCAGAGCAAAAAAAAAAAAAAAACGCACCTGCATCACTTCTCCGCTTAATATCTCCGTCTAGTCGCCAACATCCTATGCGCGCTTTCGTAGGGCATGTGCCCTTTGTTTTTACCGGCAATTCCTCTTTCGTCCCTAACGTCCCCATCCCGGAGATTTATTTATGCTTAGTTGGCTATGATTGGCTGGGTTCCTCCCCTTAGTCAGGCACACAAATCAAAGTCATCACATCACTTTCCACATTGTCCGACTGAGGCACTAAGACCGACCGATGAGAAGGTGATTATCAAAGAAAGAGCCATATATGGCCTTTGGCTGTGGTACTGTACATATTATCTCCCAAGCCTCCTTTCCCACTTCCTCCTCATCATCATCGCTATCGTTGCGGTTGGCCTATCGTACAATGTTATACAACCCTTTCCGTTGCGGTACAAAATGACCCAAGGGCAATGACCGGCATTCCGGATAAGCTCCTATTGAACCCATTTCTTCCTCTGTGGAGCAAATTTCCTCGCATCCTTCGCCTAGCAAAATAAACCCGCCCAATGAAAAAGCAAGCATGACTAATCCAGCACCGTTTTCTTCGTCCCCTTTGCCAAACACGGTGTTGCTTGGGTCACGCGAACACATGAATACGGTCCATCATTTAGGGGCGTTCGGGGGAGGGAAAGGATACTGCTGCCCCGGAGGAGTCGGCGAGAAGCCGAGCGGATAACCACCCATATATCCACTACCATATTGGCCATTGCCTGCCAGGTGATACGGATTCGACCCCGAGAAAGGATGCGTTTCATCTTTCGCGCGTGGATGCCAGTTTTGATTGTAGGCTCCGCCGTATATTCCTCGATTATCGCCCCGAGGAGCATCCGAGCCTGCAGTCATATTGGTACTCTCTTGCGCGTGCGGTAGCCGACCGGATCCATCTCCGCCAGAATCTTGGGTGGGCGAGTCAAAATAGCCAACCATAGAAGGCTGAGTTCGGTGGCCCATGAGTGGATAAGAGGATTGTGCCGTTACTGGTGTTGGATATGTACCTGTCGTCATTGGCTGACTTGACCTGGTCTCTGCCAGCTTCTGTTCCATTGACGATTGCAAGTTCTTCATAGTCTTCTGCAGTTCTTTCATGTGCACCTCCATGTCTGCCGTCCTTTTGGTCTGAGTGTTCAAAGGCTCAACCACTTCTGACTTGATGAATCCCAAAAGCTTGTCCAGCTTCACGTTGACGTTGTGGTTTTGATTGGAGATATGGTCAGCCTTCTCGCTGACGGAGTTGATCTGAGATTTTATATCCTCGACATGGTGCTCGAGCTTCGTGATCAACTGCTCATGCTTTGATGCGACGGTATTAACTTCTTGCTGATGGCATTTTGCAACAAAGTCATGCAGAATCTTGGCCGCAACATCAACATGCTCGTTCGTCATGAAAAAGTGGTCCTCCATTGACTTCGGGGTTCGGGGCGTTGTCTGAGGCACACGCATGTTTCCGGAGGGGGAAGGTTGCTGCCTAGGCGCTCTATTTAACGGACTTGGGACGGCACTGGGACAGTTGGGGGTGAAGTTGCGGTCCAGGCCTGGTCTGAATGGACTGAGCGTATTGAACATATCAGAAAGTCCAGAGAAAGAGTGGTCGGGTTGAAGCTGCCCGGTTTGACCTCCTCCTCCACCTCGCATAACGACCTCTTTCTTCTCAGCAACCCTGGGTTCTTGTGCAGCACTACCAAGGTCTCCGTTCTTTTGAGGTGAAGTTGTCTCCTGAACAGTAGAGTTAATCGTCTTGTTCGTCGCCGACTCCGGACCAAGAGGGTTTGCTTCGCCTTGGGGCACCATATTCTTGGGGCCTGAACCTTGACGGAGAGTCTCAACCATGTGTTGTATATTCGATTTGGGCCGGAGAACGAAGAGTAGTCGGTCTGGGTCGGTCTGGGAATAGTTAGCGTTGTTAGGTTGAGAAGCGGTTGTGTAATTGTAAAAGAGAAGTGAAGTAAAGTAAGTTAGGTGAAGGTGTACTCAGACGTGGGGTAGGAAGGAATCGCGTGCCCCGCGAAAAGAGAAGCAACGGAAGGAGCAGTCAAAAACTTACATTTTTGGAAGGACTGCCGCCTTGTGGAAACTCCTGGGGAGATCGATCAGTGGGTGAGTAGAATCGCGGCAAAAGGTGCCCGTCGGGACTGAGGTCCAGGCGCTTTTCACAGTAAATCCCCCCGCTCAAGCCCACTGCACAAGGAGTGTCCTGCGGGTCGACGTTTTCACTGTCTAGTGTCATACGTTGAAAGTGGCCCTGGCGAATATCAGTACTCTTGACCCGCTCAATCTGTGCATATGTAGAATGAATGCAATCTCGCTCCACCAGCTTGACGTAGTCACTCGCAGTATAAGGCTGGAACTTTGCAGGACTATCAGTGCCATAGGCAGGGAGTTTCGGTTTGAGAGTCGGGGCAGATCCGATGCTCGGAAACTCCAGTTTCATCCCGGCGTCCACCGCCTCTCCCTCGTCGCATGGGTGATTCAGACTGTGCTGACGAACATGTTGTACCTTAGGCTTGCTTTCCGGAGGAGTGTCCTTTTCTGGCGGGGTTGGTGGGGAGGAGGATCGCCTCGATAGTTCAGCCAGAGCATCAATTGCCTTGTTATGAGTGATATGAGTGATATGAGGCACATGGCCTTTTCTGCCTACGGTCCGATTGCGCCGGGTTGCGCCAACGTGTTGGCGTCGAGAATGGCTCTGAGATTCATACAATTTTGACGGGAGCGACTTAGACGTATCAGACCGCGGAGTCTTTATTGCAGGTCTGACATAACCCGAAGGCTTGATAGGGCGGACTTCAATCTTGTGAGGCTTTCTCTTCGGATCTGTGCCTAACACTTGCGCTGCTTTTGAAGGCATAGACGGCGTGGGACCAGAGCTAGAGGCTCTATTGAACATTGGCAGTGACACTCCAAACAGCTTCTTTCTAGGGCTCTTCGGTGGTTCTTTCTCTGGCTGTTCTTTCTCCGACTCCTGGCTTTTGTATTGGCTTCTAAGGTCAGATGTCTTGATGTAACTATCAGGGATCTCAGCAACTCCTACGGCTGTCAGTAATGACTATTTAGAAGCAAATGAATATTAACTCACCGTCAACAGGCGTGGGTGGAACCTGGCCCATCATCTTGAACAACTTCCTCTCCGATCGGGCCTCAATGAGGCTTCGAGATGTTCTGTCATCCTGATTCGCGATTTCTAGGTGAGCTTGAGCAGCCATAGCCCTATGAGCGCTCCGATCGGAGTGCCTAGATCGTGTTGTAGACTTGTTACTCCGAGACATCCTGTCGTCTTCGTCAAGGGCCTCTAACTGAGCTTGAGCAGCCATGGCCGCATGTTGGTTTCGATCAGAATACTTTGACTGAGTTGTAGAGTAGTGTCGGCTGGACGCGGACGCTGAAGACGCATAGTCTGACTTGCGCGGCGATCCGCGAGCTTGATCTATCAGATTAGACAAGGTTCTGAAAGCATGAGAGCGACCCCTACTCTTCTGCGAGTTGGACCTTGGGAGGGCGGCGTCGCTCATTTGAGACGAGGGCAGTCCTTGATGAGCGCTTGTAGGTGCCGACTGCCTGTCACCACAACCGCTTTCCTTGCTTGTTGGCCCGTTGTGCTGATTTTCCGACGTCGTCTGGGCCGCAATGGCGAAGGCATTGGGACCAGGTAAATGCCTTGAGTGAGGTAAAGGCGGCAAGGCAATAGGCGGCGGGCGTTTCTTCTGATCCTGTGAGGCGGACATCTTGGTAGGTTTTGCAGCTCTAGCAAAAGTAAGCGTGCTGTTCAGATTAAAAAAATGAAAGCTGGAAGGCAGACGAATCCCTATTATCGACCCAAAGGCAGCCGTAGAATCGCCAGTGCTTCGTTATTGTACATGCATGCACAATGACAAGCCACGGCGAACCTCTCGAGGCGAGAATACAAGCACAGTAGAAAGTAAACAAAACAATAGCGGTACCGCGCTAAAGTGTTTGTCACGGGGTGTGGCGATATCAAAACTTTCACTGTCGTCGAGCTGCTTATGATGCCATTGCCATAGGCAACCAGAATGGTATAGAGGCTCAAATCTCAGAGCGGAAAAAAACCGTATGTGCACAATTCCATATCAGGAGAATTCGCACAGGAGCTGAAAGACATGAGAAAGGAGATACTACCTTATTCATCTCACTCAGACGTTGCTAGCACACAGCGGTGCAAGCTATGTTGTAAGAGGTGAGCGTTCTGCAAGATGTTGAACAATGATCCACGTCCCCTCCTCTTTGATAGGATATGTAAACTGACCAATTGCGGTGTAGTGGAACGCCGATATGCAACTGCTGCACGACAACGACAAGGCCAAACGTAGATATGACAAGAAGGGGAAAGAAGCAAATTTATGTCTTGGAAGAAGAAATCGCTACCCACACATGGCGCCGGTAATTCTCAGCAAGGTATCCCGAAAATCCACGCCCATAGAATGAAGACTGCAAACCGAAGCACTTCCGTCATTTCTGTCATCTTGATGCACGCTCACTCCCCTCTTTCTCTGCGCTTAAAGGATCAGGCATGACCTTTTCTTTTTATCCTTTCCGCCTGCACCCCGCGTTTGGGGTGGCTCCAGTGCAGCTACAATGGCCTATAGTAGTATATTAGCAATATGTAAATTCGAATCTTTAAATCTAAAACATACCTCGTCGAATACGTCCTTCAGCTTGTATTGAGTCAGCGCAGAGCACTCGACGTACTTGACTGCACCAAGCTCCTTCGCCATCCTCTCGCCATCCTCCCGCTTCACGGGTTGCATTCGTTGCTTAGCAAGCTTATCCCGAACAGCTGCATCTTCCCTCAAATCCACCTGAGTACCCACGATCAAGCAGGGAACACCGGGACAATGATGGTGGACCTCTGGAAACCACTTCTCACGAACGTTCTCAAATGAGGCGGGCGAGGTCACGGAGAAACAGACTAGAAAGACGTCCGTCTGAGGGTATGATAGTGGTCGTAGACGATCATAATCTTCTTGACCGGCAGTATCAAAAAGACCAAGGGTGTACGGCTCGTCGCCAATCCTAAATATTCCGCATCAGCCCAAAGCTGTCGCGCCAAGCTGTAAAGTAGCCTCTTGAATATTTGCGCTGTGAATGTGCACATGTGGGTTGTCTTTGGCTGAAATGACGTCGGATTGGATCATAGGACGTGCTAAGAAAGGGAGGAGCTCACATGACGGTGACGGCATAGTTATCGAAGACTGTGGGAACATATTCCGATGGGAATTTGTTGGTAGTGTAACTGATGAGCAGACATGTTTTGCCGACGGCACCGTCACCCACGACAACGCACCTGCCAGTTAAAAGATGTCAGCGGTTTTGAATTTTCAGGGAAGATTGGCATTGTATCGGGATAAAGCAATGATGAAATTTCTCCGCAAAGAATGGTACATACTTGATTGTAGCGACCACCATGGCGGTAAAAGGTAGTGGGGTTTCCCTTCAGAGAGCGAACGAGGAAGAGATAACCAGAGATCCAAGCTTGGTCGTGATCAGGTAAAGTGCGAATGAGCCTGGTTTGGAGAGAGCAGACGGAAAGAGGAGATGGGAAAGTGAGGCGTCAACCGGTGGAGCTGGTCGGGAGGATGAGGCAGAGAAAATGGGAGAGAGAAGTGCGTGCAAGGAAAATTAGAGGACGTAAAGCTGCTGGTCGGGAGCTATCCAAACGAGGGGTTGAAGGAAGTGAGTGGTGGGAGCGCCTGCAGAACCAAACAAAGTCAGCGCCGGGTTTTCATCACGGCTCAGGCCGTGGAGCAACGGAGGCTGATAGTACCTGTACGCTTTTCCCCAGAGCGCAGTGGAGGCGCGTGCTACGCGGGCTTGTCGTGGTTGAAACTCGAAACGTTAGAACGGCGAGGTTTCAAAGCGGCGGGCGGAAGGCGAACGGCGGAGCGAGTGGACAAGGCGGGCAGAAGAGGGCCGGGAAGAAGGCGAGAAGCGTGTGTGAATGAGGACGACTGCGGGCGCAGTGTCAGCCAACGTGGTCGCGTTATCTCAAGAGGGCGCTGGAGTGAATGGGTGAGGCGAGGAGAGGATAGGTAGGGTACTAGGTAGGGTTGAGGTGCTGCCAAGATATTATAGGCAGGACCCGATGTGGGAAGGCGCAGTACTGTGGCCCCCTGTGCAGGCCGCCAAAGCAGCGTAATGGGGATGGAATAACGGTGATTTGCACAATTCGGCGGTTGTTCAGAGCTGCGGGTATATGGTTACGTGAAGGGAGGGTTGGGGCTGGATCACTACTAGGAGGTACTTGGACGGGACTGGTGCTGTGGGCAGCACGGGGGGAGCACTCACATCACAAGAGTCAATGCTCAGAGCCGGGCTGGAGCTGGGGCTGGACGGTGGGACTGCAAAGACAAAAAAGACGACAGACGACAGACAAAAGACGAAAGACGAAAGACGCCAGACGCCAGACCCTGCGGAATTGTGCACCTGGATATTAGCCAACAAACGCGTGGCCGGCTCCACGCTGATTTGCCAGACACTGACTGCACCGGCCCGAGTGGGAGAAGACTGGTTCTGTCGTCTCTGTTTTTTTTTTCTGGGGTGTGTTCTTTCAGGTTCTTTTGCCTTTTCCGGGCGTTCTTCTCTTCAGGACACTATGTATGCACACTTCTCGCGGGCTTGGTCGACTACTTTGTGCAGATACGAACGACAGCCCAGATGTGATCTCCCCGGTCCACTTTTTAGAATGCATCCGTGCGGGAGCGCACACCAGAACCAGACGCCAGACCAGAGCTCCTCTCTCTCCTCTCTGCTCTCTCCTCTCTCTGTGGCTGAACAGCGCGTGTGTAGCAGCGGCCACTCAGCCTCGTCTGCACAGTTCTGCGTCGTCGGCCATGGGCGAGTACATCCGTTCATACATCCAGCCAGGGCTTCCTCGATGCGAAGGCCTGCATGCGTGGCTGCAGCCCTAATTCCATAACATCGTTCCTAAGATTGCAGCCTGGACGTGCCCGCCATGTCACACACGCCCCCGTTTTGGCCCATCGAGTCTGTCCAACTGCCATTCTCTTTCTCTCTCTACCACCGACGCATCTCTCCACGCTGCTGTCATGTCCCGAATTGCAATTGACTGCAGCAAACAAGCTGAGACATGCGAGACACTTCTAGGGGCCTCCGCCCACAGGGCAAGTGGAAGCGCGACCGCCTGAAACACGCACGTGACCTGCTCTAGAATATTTCCTCACTGGCATAATTGGTGATCACACAGCGGTCAAACATCATTTGATGCCTCTTTCTCATGTCCTTCGATCATCCATGAAACAATCCGCTCTCGATCCAGCGTGGGCCTGCGATAGGTATATGCCAATGCGGGACCTCCCACAGCCTCATCGTACTTGTGATTGGGACGCGTCGACGTTCCCGGCTCGTTCCCGGCAAAGCCAGCGGCAGTAACGGCTCCCTATGCTTGTTCAATGCAATCCCACATAGATTACGACAACTCCATGCGATACTAGAGCACGTCGAAAGATCATCTTACAAGCAGTCTCCTGCTGGGCTTTTTCACCATCAATGCGTTATGCCATCGACAGTCAAAAGGCCACGCCTCACTTCCCTCGCCAGACCCCAGACAGGCGGTGGCCTGTCCATATATGTATTGTACAGTGCACCCGCAAATGCTTACACACCACAGCAAGTAGCATGTTTCAAACATCTAGATATTAGCTCGGCATATCGCTCACAGAACATGACACACTCAAGGTCCGATCCTCGTGCCTCAGGCTGAATAGGGCAGTGAAGGTCAAAAAGAAGCCAGATGCATGCAACCAAATGAAACGTATCCATCTCGATTCCTACATGACCTGGACCTGAACCTAAGCCACAGCTTTCCAAAGAATGTATAGAAAAGAAAAATGTAAGACTTCATCTTCGGGCTACTATCCGACATTCGGAATAGCCTCAAACGGAAGGCAGGCCGCAATGCTACCAAATCCATGAAACGAAATCTCCGACGTGTGACGCAATATACTCTCTAGCGAAAGCCCTCACAAGTCCAAGCTACGCAATTCCATCACAGAGAAAAGACAATCACAAGGAAGTGATGCCGACATGCGATCAGTGTCTCATAGCCCTATGTGGTTCCAGCTTGAGAGAATAGTATCTAGGACAATTCTCGAGAACGACAACCACGGAAAGAAAAGAGCATGGTTAAGCTCGGATCATATCCGTCTTGTATCCGGTATCCCTGTCCACTACCCACTCGTCTTGTATTGCCCATTAGAGTCGATTGGAGAGTACAGCCGTACCACACATTACCAATCTACACCCAATAAATCACACCAGGACCTCGGACTTATAAGCCCCAAATTCATTCCCACGTTCACAAGCAAACCAAGATCAGTAGCCGGCAGCGGTCTGCGTATAGCCATTTCCATAGCATTTCCCCACATCATCAAGCTTTGTGGCACAAGTACCTGATTAAGGGATTCATATGCCGAGGTCAAATCAGCAGCATCCATAATTTTGGTAGATTAGAAGACTAGTAATCGAAATAGGTAGGACTAGGCGCGGTCTCGGGCGAGAGACAGGGGATTGTACTTATCAGAATCTTCTAAAGGCCCATTCAATGCTAATTGTCCTATAGGTTCGCAACTTTAATCCTTGTACATATATTCAAGGTTCTCCAGAGCGGAAGCCCGCACGCGTATCCCGACCCTATCGTGTGATGTGAGGAAACGATAATCTTGAGCCTCCAAATCTAGGGTTCAGTTGACCCTATCGAAATTCGTCCCCTCAACCAAGAATTTCATATGCAGTGCCTCACAGAACTAATATAGTTCTTTCGTGCCTGACGCATTTCCGCCGCGTGACATCTTAGATGACGATCTTATTCGATTATCCTTGTTTAACCGAATGACTATCCTGGAGAGCCGGGCCGCCACATCTTAAATCCATACAACAAATCTTCCGCCTCATTAATTCGACCTGAGACTTAATATATACAAAGCAAAACCTGAGAATGGGAATCTTGGAATCTGGCAATGGGTAAGCTACGAGCAAGAGTTTCCAAGATTGGGCCAAGGGAGCAATAATCCAATTCATTATCTCGGTAGGAAGTGTTCCGATTACAGAATTCGGTCAGTAGAGAGAGGCTACTTAACGGGATGGATATCCTGCAAAATAAACTTTGACTGTTTCCTGCTCGCGGTCACGATTTTGGTAGTAGCTCAACAACAATGCGTGGTTTTGTGCTTCCCTTATTAGCTACGGCTGCTCTGTCAAGAGCCACTGGTACAACCACAAAAAGCTCTAAGCAGGGGTAACCCGACAAACTAAGAAGAAACAGTAATTCCCTCCTCGGAGCAACCCTCTTCTTCAAAGAGAGCCGTCAGCACTTGGGACGATGCTTATACCAAAGCAACCGCTGCTCTTGCTAAGCTATCCCAGAACGACAAGATTGGAATTGTAACAGGTGTAGGCTGGCAGAGAGGAAACTGTGTCGGCAACACTAAAGCGGCCGGTTCCATTGGCTACCCGTCGCTTTGTTTGCAGGGTATGTTTGGATGTACTTCCCTTACCTTATCCCTTCTCACTATTTCCAGATGGCCCGCTCGGTATTCGCTATGTCCTAGGCGCAACCGCTTTCCCCGCTGGCATCCATGCCGCCTCCACCTGGGACACCGCACTCATCCGCGAACGTGGTTCCTTCCTTGGGGCAGAAGCAAAGCAGCTTGGAATTCATGTCCAATTGGGACCTGTCGCTGGAGCTCTCGGCAAGATTCCCACTGGCGGCCGTAACTGGGAGGGATTCGGCCCAGACCCTTATTTGACCGGCATTGCTATGAGTGAGACTATTCAGGGAATGCAAGAGGCGGGTGTTCAAGCATGTGCTAAGCATTACATTGGTAATGAGCAGGAAACTAGGCGGGAGACCATGAGCAGTGATATTCCGGACAGGGTTCTGCACGAACTTTACCTTTGGCCATTCGCCGATGCAGTCAAGGCGAATGTTGCAAGTGTAATGTGCAGGTAAGTAGAGAGTTCATTGAGATTGACCCGAGAGAAAGACTGTAGATCTGTACTGACCAAACTTTTAGCTACAACAAGATCAATGGCACCTGGGCATGCGAAAACGACGGTATCCTCAACAAAATCCTCAAGAACGAGCTCGGTTTCCGCGGCTGGATGCTTTCCGATTGGAATGGTATGCTTTTTCTTTTTTTTTTTTTTCGTTTCTTATAATGCTATAATTTAATATCGTTTGTCTGACTTGGTGATAGCTCAGCACACTACGGCACAGAGCGCAAATGCAGGTCTCGATATGACGATGCCTGGTAGCGACTTTAACAACGGAAACATTCTCTGGGGCCCAGCGCTCCAGTCAGCTGTTTCAAGTGGCCAGGTTCAACAAACCCGTCTTGACGACATGGTCAAGCGTATTCTCGCTGGGTGGTATCTCGTTGGTCAAGACAAAGGGTACCCAACTGCATCATTCAATTCCTGGCAAATTGGGCGCAAAGACGTCGGTGGCAATCACAAGACCAACGCCCGCGCTGTAGCTCGCGACGGTATCGTTTTGCTCAAAAATGTTGGCAACGCCCTGCCCCTCAAGAAACCCAAGAGTGTTGCAGTCATTGGAAGTGACGCCATTGTCGCACCCAAGGGTGCCAATGCCTGTGCTGATCGTGGCTGCAATGATGGTACCCTTGCTATGGGCTGGGGAAGTGGAACTGCTGAGTTCCCCTACCTTATTGCTCCCCTCGATGCTATCAAAGAGCAAGCCCAAAAGGACAGCACCACTGTCACCACGTCCACAAACGACAATGCCCAGCAAGGAGCTTCTGCTGCCCGCAATGCCGAGTTTGCTATTGTCTGTATCAACTCCGACTCTGGAGAAGGCTACATTGAGGTGGAAGGGAATGCTGGTGACCGCAAGAACCTGGATCCATGGCACAACGGCAACGAGCTCGTCAAGGCCGTTGCCGCGGCGAACAAGAAAACTATTGTAGTCATCCACAGTGTTGGTCCATTGATCCTCGAGCCCTACATTGATGACCCGAATGTCGTCGCTGTCGTTTGGGCTGGTCTGCCTGGTAAGTTTCCATTCAAATAGCACCTCTTCTTCAAATGTTGCCCTTGTACGATTATCTAACCATTTCATAGGCCAAGAATCTGGCAACGCCTTAGCAGATATCCTATACGGTTCTACCTCGCCCAACGGAAAGCTGCCCTATACCATCGCGAAGAAAGCAGGAGACTACGGAACTTCTATTGCAAGTGGCACCGACTCGAGCTGGGACTTGTTCATTGATTACCGAAGGTTTGATCAGCAGAAGATCGAACCGCGATTCGAATTCGGCTTTGGATTGTGTAAGTCGCTACCCTAGTTTGACCTCTTTACCATTGCCTACGTATTATGTGGTGTTTTCTGTGGCAAGCAATACTGACTAAAGTTGCAGCATACACTAACTTCACATACGCTGATATTGCCATTACTGGTGCACCGAAGGGTGGTGCGGCATCCGGAGCTAAGGGCCCTGGTGGACCTGCCGATCTTTGGGAGACGGTGGCAACTGTTACAGCAAAGATCACAAACAGCGGCGGCGTTGCTGGTGCAGAGGTTGCCCAACTGTACCTTGGCTACCCGGCGTCGGCCAACACCCCGCCCAAGCAGCTTCGAGGCTTCAACAAGTTGAAGCTGGAGGCGGGTGCAAGCGGAACGGCGACATTCAAGCTGAAGAGACGAGACCTCAGTGTATGGGACTCAGGCAGGCAGGCGTGGGTTGTGCCAACAGGTGACTTCATAGTGTCGGTTGGAGCCAGTTCCAGAGATATCCGATTGACGGGCAAGATCACTGTGTAAGTTTCCGAGTTTTGACGCAGCAATTTAGAGCACATTTAGTTGTCTAGAAGAGAAGTGAGGAGATAGTTATTGTAGATATACTCATAGCATTCTTTCGTTAAATGACTAGTTGAGGTTTTGCCGATATCGGCGAAATTGGTTCAAGTCGCGGCGCGGCGCTACGTCGCTTTCTCTAGACACGTCTTCTGTCAGAAATTTTGACTCTCGGGAGTGTGATTGACGGCGGCCAAGTGCAGTATAGAGGGCTAGGGGTTACGCAAAAGCAGTTGTTGCCATCCTACCCAGTGGAACGCAATGGGCGAGAGTCTTACCGCTGTGTGTTTGGCGGTGAGCATGGGGGAGTGTGGAGAGCAGCCACGGTGGACTGAAGCTCCAATAACCTGCACCGGTGGAGCTCCAGCTCAGCATTCAAGATAAAAAGATACTATCTAGATAGCACATGCATCCGATTGATATGCTGGAGCGCATTGGCGTTGTGCACGATTGGAGGGCATTTAATCGCCGACGTTGCCCAATCGCCGTCG
This sequence comes from Acrocalymma vagum, assembly GCA_028476805.1. Lineage (NCBI taxonomy): Eukaryota > Fungi > Ascomycota > Dothideomycetes > Pleosporales > Acrocalymmaceae > Acrocalymma > Acrocalymma vagum. Next base: position 101,870 of record JAQGEP010000067.1, read on the forward strand.
TGACAAGTCAGGTTTTGTCACTGCGTCATTGGCAGCTCACTCGCTTGGCTTCATCGGGCCTAGTGCGCAGCAGATTTCGACTTGATAACCTCCCCTCCTTCCACTCATACAAAGAACAACCACCACATCTCCGCTTCATCGACTGCCTTCTGAACGCTCAAAGGGTTCTTCAAACCCGCCCCGTCTTGCTCTCGCCCGGTACTGGCCTCCGTCGCGCTTATGCGTGCTGCTCCAACCCTTTTCACTTCCCAGGTACGTTCCCGACGCTACTTGCTCTTATCTCGCGAGGCCGGATCGGCGTCAAATTCACCACGCCCTACGGCCGGCCTCGAAATCTCGGCGGTGACTCTTCCTCGACGCTTGCTGTGACTTCAATTGTTTACCTTCTTTCTCTTTGTAAGCATAGCTAATTGAATTTGGTGTAGGACTACATCTCAGGTATGCTATCGCCGCTGTCCGATCAACACAGCGCCTCATGTGCGTGTGCGTGTGCGTGGACGCCCAAACTGACTCCAATGCCAGACCACCTGTGGAAAGCCTCAGTAAACTGAAAGCCTCACCCACTCCTAAGCTGTAAAGAATTTGTCTACCGATCCAATCTCCGCTCAATATGCTCGCTCAACATATCAAACCCTCCGCTCTCCGGTCCGCCGGTGTCCTAGGACAAGTCACAAAGAGCCGCACTCAGGCTCGCTTCATGGCCACCGTGCAATCTGTCACCTCCCGTCAAGTGCCTTCTCCCCACCGCAAGGCCACTCCGATTTCCACTGAGAGGGCTACTTTTACCATCAAGGTACGTTTCTCCGCATTCCAGATACCCCAGAAACACGTCACTCACCGCCACTTTAGAATGGACCCATCTTCTCCGGAAAGTCATTCGGCGCCAAAGCCAACATCTCTGGCGAGGCTGTCTTCACTACTTCCCTTGTTGGATACCCCGAGTCTATGACCGACCCTTCTTATCGCGGCCAGATTCTCGTCTTCACCCAGCCATTGATCGGCAACTACGGAGTCCCCTCCGCCGCTCGTGATGAGCACGGTCTGCTCCGATACTTTGAATCTCCCAACATTCAGGCTTCTGGCATTGTTGTCCAAGACTATGCTCTGAAGCACAGCCACTGGACCGCTGTCGAAAGTCTTGCTCAATGGTGCGCTCGCGAGGGTGTTCCCGCCATATCTGGTGTGGACACACGTGAGGTCGTCACCTACCTTCGTGAGCAGGGTTCCTCTCTGGCTCGCATCTCCATCGGTGAAGAGTACGATGCCGACGAGGACGAGGCCTACATTGATCCTGAAGCTATCAACCTTGTTCGTAGGGTTAGCACCAAGGCTCCCTTCCATGTCAGCTCCTCACTTGGTGACATGCACGTTGCCTTGATCGATTGCGGTGTCAAGGAGAATATCCTTCGCAGCCTCGTCAGTCGCGGTGCTAGCGTCACTGCTTTCCCATATGATTACCCGATTCACAAGGTTGCTCATCACTTCGATGGTGTCTTCATCTCCAACGGACCCGGTGACCCAACTCACTGCACGTCTACTGTCTACAACCTCCGCAAGCTGTTCGAGACCTCACAGATTCCTGTAATGGGTATCTGCATGGGTCACCAGCTTATTGCGCTCGCCGCGGGAGCTAAGACCCTGAAGTTGAAATATGGAAATCGTGCCCACAACATCCCAGCCTTGGACCTCACCACTGGCAAGTGCCACATCACTTCGCAGAACCACGGCTATGCTGTTGACCCAACCACCCTCTCGTCGGAATGGAGAGAATACTTCACCAACCTCAACGACCAGTCCAATGAGGGCTTGATCCACAATACACGACCTATCTTCAGCGCCCAGTTCCATCCTGAAGCCAAGGGAGGACCACTTGACTCAGCCTATCTCTTTGATAAGTACATTGAGAATGTTCAGCAGTACAAGGACCACCAGGCTATGTTCTCTGAAAGGGACAACAAACCCAGCCCACTCCTGGTTGATTTGCTCAGCAAGGAGCGTGTTGGTGTTCACCCTGCCCTGCCCGAGTTCGAGGGCCACGCCCCGGGAAGGATTGAGCCAGAGGTTGTTGTCGGCCATTCCGGCACTCCAGCCCCTCAACCCATCGCCGCCACTGCTTAAGGAGGGCGCGATTTGAGTGTGGATGGTTTCAATTTGCGTAAATATAGTGAACCGATATCAGGGTAGTTTTGGGAGTTATTTGTCTCGACGTTCTTCTTTGCGGAGATTTGTCAGGTTTCGTTTTGTGTCTTATATTAAATTGAATCAAGCCCAACTAAGTTCTATATGGATTTTGCAGCTGCGAAATTGCGGTGTGGGTGGTCTTGATATGGCCTGGAATTTTTCTACAATTTGATAGTTCATTTTCCAATACAATGAATGAAGAAACACAAAAAAAAAATAGCCGGTTCTTGCCGTGAAAACATTTGCGGTCTTGATTGCGAAATCTGTATAGGTATTGTTGATCATTTCTTCATTTCTACGTTACATTGCTTGACGCGATGGTATCGCGTCCCTGACAACAAAGCGGGTATCCTATGCGTATCATATCCGTATATATCATGATCAATCGCATCTATTCATTCCTTCTCCCTAGACTACGCCTTTCCAAAACCCTCTTCTCCCTCAGTAATCCCAATATCGCTCTCTCCTACCCCATTCCCTATCCCCGCATCCGTCTCCCCATCCCCAGTTCCATTCCCGCTCCCACTCTCCGCCGCCTTCGCTGCCGTTGCCCCACCCGCCTTGATATCCGCAAGCCGTTTCTCCCTCCTCTCCTGCTCCTTTTTCCGGGCCCCTGCCTTCAACTTCTCCCATTGCTCCCTGTACCGGCCAATAACCTGGGAATTCCGCTCGTTCTGTTTGGCGAGTTGGTCGTTATTGGAGGCGAGGTCCGCGATGCGGGTCGCTTGGGTGGAAAGCAGGGCCTCGAGTTCTGCAATACGTTTTGCGGCGTCTGCGTCCGCGGCCGAAGCAGGATTCTGTGGCGGAGGGGAATTTGAGGCGGATGAGTGCTGATGTGATGGTGGTGGTGGGGAGGGTAAAGGGGCGCCCCCGCCCGCGCCAGGACCCATGGCAAGAGCTTGCGCGAGTGCTGATGGATCGCTGGTAGATGAGCGGACGCCGCTGCGGGCACGCATGGATTGTGCGAGGGCGTTGTACGAAGATTGGCTGCTTGTTTCCCACATCTGGATGCGTTTGGCTTGCTTGTCGACTAGGTTCTTGAGTGTTTCGTTCTCGAGAGCGATTTCCTCCATGGTTTTCAGTCCCGTGCCGCGGCCGGCGGCGATGGTGCGCGCGCTTGTCACACCGCCGGACGGAGAAGTCGATTTTCCTTGGGAGCGTGGGCGGCGTGTCGTTGGTGATGGTGGGGCGACAGACTCGCGAGCATCTACGAATTCTTCATGTGAGCTGCCCTTTAGATTGCCAGAGCCTTCATTTTCGCCCTCGTCAATGGAGTCAAGCTGGGGATTTTGAGCTGCATGGTGGGGATGCGGTGCATTTGGGTTTTGGAGGATATTGGCGTACGAAACAGTGCCACCGGACGTGGGAACAAGATAGAAAGACTCGTTGTTCGCGAAAGGGCCTAATGGGGCACTGCCATCTTCGCGGAGGGCGCGCAGAGCGGGTTTGCTGATCAGAGCAGCAAGATCAGGCTCAGAAGATTTAACTGTACGTGATGCTTCAGGGGACTGAGTCCGTGTCCTCTTTATTTTCTCTTCCTTGGGCTCTGGGGGTTGGGTTTCCTGGACAGGTGTTGGAGGTGCGGGGTTGAGAGGTAGCGAAGTAAAAGCCAAAGGTGCGCTGATCGCGGATATGACTCCGCCAAACGCAGAATAAAAGCGGCGGAAGCTGTCATCAGTGGGGGAAGCCTCCCGACGAGCGGAGATGTCTTGATCCTGTCTGTCGAGGCGGGGGGGATTTTGGTCTTTTGTCCTGCTTGACTCAGCCCGCCGAGACTGTCTCTCTAGCAGATCTCGAACAGGCGTAGCCGGCTGCTCGTTACGGGCTGCAAGAGCATTTGTTACAGAAACCGGGCCACCACTTGGAGCACTGCGTCTTGCGCCCGGGATACCGCGCTTTTCGGCGAGGTTACTAGCTATGGAAGGCTGTGGCAGTCTACGGCGAGACGAGGGTGCGCGGGTGGGGGAGGACGTTGTGGGGGGAGAAGCTGCTCTAGCGGCCGAACCCTTGGACGCGGGAGAGGAGGAGGATGTAGACGATTCTGGAGCATCATTTGCAGTTGTACTATCGGCCTTCTTCTCTTTCTTGCGCGGGGCTTCCTTGATCAGGCCGGCGAGCTTGCGGTGATGGTCCTCGAGAAGGGCAAGGATGCGGAGAGCCTAGAGAGAGTATTAGGTCAGCTTATTTGCCCTGCAGAAGAGCAGTTATGGAGGGCGTAGGATAAAGGAAAAAAAGAGTACCTCTGCGTTGTGGGTATCGCGGGTGGCCTCGTGAAAGGCCGAGGCAGCCTGGTCATGCTCGTGGCCTGCGGTCGCGATGCTGTTGCCGAAGGTTGCGGTAGCTGCGTTGCGGACGTGCTCATGGGCTTTTGTGAGGTGGGCAGATTCCATTTTGGCGGCGTGGTGGCAGTTGTGCTTGGAGAGGAGGGGGAGAGACGGCCATGCTAGGTGGCAGGTTGAGAGGTGGAGAGGAAGAGGGTGATGGTGATGGTGATGGTGGTGAATGGTGTAGTACAGTCAAGCCAAGTCAAGTGATGATGATGCCTGTCACAAGCTCCACCAAACCCACCGAACCCAGCACGACCAAAACAATCCCAGCACTCACCAAACCAAAAGCGATCACCAACACCAAACCCAAACCCAAACCCACTCCTCCCTCACGCGGTTCCTGACCAGGGTTGGAGACACGACATGGGTCGCTGAAGCTGCAGCTGCAATACGAGCTGAGAGTTTCAAGCCTCCCTAGCCTGCAGCTGAGTGCACCGCAGCCTCTCCTCTTCGCTGGTTAAGTCCCCGATTCGCAGGCCAGACGACCATAAGCACCACCCTCACCCTCACCCTCACCCTCACCCTCACCCTCTCTTCCTCCCTCGGGCGCACGCATTATTGCTTATTGTCTCCTCTATTTCGTTTCTTCTCTCTTGCCATGCCTGAGTCGTCCTCCTGCGCAACGCCCCGCTAGTGTGCCGTCTATCCTGTACCTGCAACGGCCGCCAAATACCTACCTACGTAATCGACGTAATTCATCGTATACCGTATATTCCCCGCAAACACCAACCCTCCACGACCGCACTACACACGGCCATGCATGCGTAGACGCCGCGGCATCCGAGATTCACTGATTGAGCCTTTCTGTCTTCTTCCAGACCGGTAGGCCAGCATCGTCCCTTATATAAACCCATCATGGCCGCAGTCGAGCGCGCCCGCAGCATTGCCTCGTCGGCCGGCCAGTCTTCGAGCAGAGAACAGAGCCTCGCAGCGCCAACGAACCGCCAGACGTCCAAAGGCGGCGTGCATTCCTCTACAGCTTCAGTAGCCAGCAGCGACGTCCAGGCCGACGGCGCCACCGACGGCTCACTTGAAAAGTCCAAGACGAGAAACTCAGAGGACGGCCGCAGCGACACCTCTTCTTCGCATCGCCGCCGCATGTCCAAGTTGTTCAAAGGCCGCCGGCGACGCAGACAATCCCAAAGCCAGGAAGACCTGACGCTCATCGATACACATCAGAGCGAAGATATCCCCCCAGTGCCCGACCTCAAGGCGCAAAAGAGCATCGATCGCAAACTTGACCAGGCCCCAAACCAGAGCGAGGAGTCGCTAGGATTGCATAAAAGCGTTGCGAGCAGTCTCCTCACTCAGGACTCAGATTCAGACTCGTAAGTAGCAGCAACGTGTTTTCCCTCAGACTAATGTTAGACGTTAATAATAGCTGCGACATGGGAAGTTCGCTCCTTCGAAGCAGGCGATGTGGCATTGGTGCATGGTGCATTCGGAGCGAAAGTGAGCTTGGACGCCGGCCGCAGCTGCGCACGCTGTCGTTCTGGCCTTTGCCCTGCACACTGCCTTCTTACCTACTGCCTACTGCATCTCTGCTTCGCCCGCTTCGTGGGAGCGTCTCTTCTTCTTGTGCATATCTGACCGCTATTGTTAACGCCGACATTCGCTCGCATTTCTTCTTTCTGTTGCACTTCTTCTGCATACCCGCGCGTCATTGCCGTTCTCTTTGTCCGGCCCCCACCGCACCCGCATAAGCACTTGGGGACTACACACTCGACCGCTATACCATACCTCACCTCACCTCACCTATACGTGCACTCGCATCCTTTCGCTGACCGAACAACTCCAGCTCCCCTGTTCGCCCTGGCATTTCTCCACATCACTCGCACGCCGGCTACTTGACCTTGTCGTCGCCGCTCATCACCTCCGAGACCGTTGACACCTCTACTCCCTCGGATGCCACTGGCATAGATTCCACGACATACGCCGGCAACACCACTCCAAGACACGCACACACCATCGACGTCACTCTTGCGAACAAACGAGGAACCTCTCCTGTCGGAAAGCTCAAAGAAGCCTTTACCCCCACCCGCCGATCCACCTCGCCCAAGCCTCCACCTTCTCCAGGTATCACAGACGTTCCGCGCCCGGCCACGAGCGGCGGCCTAGGATCGCTCTTTGGAGGAAAGAAGCGCGCCGACAAGATCTTGGACGAATCAACAGCCCTCCAGGCTTCCCCTCCGCAGCTCCACCAGGGAGAAGACAAACAATCGTCGTCATCACTGCCCTTGCCCGCTCCCAGGCGCATCATCACTCAGGTCCCTTCGACACCCCCGAACCTTATCGATGCTCCCACAACTCTGGTAACTCCGCCTACACCAACAGATGGGAAGGGCACTCTACCTACCGCACCAACTTCCACCCCAAAAACAACAGAGGACGCCGACAAACGACCGGCCACCCCGCCCTCTAATCCAAACATAGTGGTCTCCCCTTCGGGGAACATGATATCACACCGCCGTGCGCGCTCCTCAACGAACCCTCCTAGCAAGCTGTCCAATTCCATTTCTGCGCCTCTAACGCCAACTCTAGAGGAAGCCAAGACTCCCGGTGGAACCGCTGTAGCTCCTCAGCAATCTCCTCCCAGCGGATTTTTCTCATCTGTGTTCTCCGCCGCTCAAAACGCTGCCACCTCTCTGGGCACCACCATTGCGAACTCTACCACTGCTAAAACGAACAAGCCAGGTACCCAGCAACAAGCCGGAGCCAGTGAGAATAATACAAAACTTGGCGAGGCTGGCGGCGAAGAAGTTATCAGTCCCCAGAACGTGGACTCTTCTTCCTCGAATCAGAACACAAGTCCCGAGAAGCGCAGGTTAGCTGTCGAGACTCTTGGATCTGGCAACTTGAGCTTAGCACAGCTTGGATATCCAGAGAACAGCAGTGATCAAACACCCATGTCTTCTTCAGGGAACCTCCCTATCAGATCAGACGAGGCTTCAGCCAAAGCTGAGGATATGGCCGCCGCTCAGGCTGTCTCTGCCGCCTATGCGGCATCCAAGCCTCCGTCTGTTGCAGATGAGCGCCCACGATCAGTAACCAATGCATCAGGAGCTGCTTCCCCGCAAAGGCAACCCGAGATCACAGATTCACCGGCAGCAGCTTCCATTCAACGCCAGGGAAGTATCCGAAGTCGCATCAGTGGTGGTCGAACGAGACGGCATAGGGGCAGCTCCGCCACCACAGGCCACACGATAGCCGCAGGACTAAGCGCTAGTACATCGACACTGGCACCCCAAGCCGTGATCAGCGGACAGCGATTAAATGGAACCGGATTTGCAGTTGCTTCGCCCAAACGCAACAGAGAATTTCACAATCTATTCAAGAGTGTCCCTGAAGATGATTACCTAATCGAGGACTACAGCGCTGCGCTGCAAAAAGAAATCTTGCTCCATGGCCGTCTTTATATTTCTGAAGGACACTTGTGCTTTTCCAGCAACATTCTAGGTTGGGTCACCAACTTGGTAATCAGTTTCGATGAAGTGGTGTCCGTAGAAAAGAAATCGACGGCAGTGCTATTCCCCAACGCTATCGTCATCCAGACTCTCCACGCCCGCAACGTTTTCGCGTCTTTCCTCTCTCGTGATTCAACATACGACCTGATCATTGGTATTTGGAAGATTTCGCATCCCAACCTAAAGTCATCATTGAATGGTGTTGCACTCGATGGCTCGGGAACTGGCGACAAGACCGAAAAGGCGGAGTCGATTGCCAGCGACGAAGGCTCGATTCAGGGCTCTGATGATGAGGTCTATGACGAGGACGCAGAGGAAGAGGATGGTATGGGCAGTTTTACAGAAGCTGGAGACGGTAGCGTGGCCGACAGCGAGGTAGGGTCCGTAAATGGGGATGCTCGAAAAGCTGCCGCCACAGTAGCACAAGCAGTTGGTAGTGAACCCGCTAAAGTCAGTGAGGGGGTTGAAGCCGCTGCCGCGGGTGGAACAACAGGACAAGACTTCCCTGGTGCGGCAACACATGCGGCCACGGATTGCGCGGATAGTGCCCAGCATTACGACAAGCTGCTCATCGATACGACCATTCCTGCTCCTCTTGGAAAGGTCTATAGCCTGATGTTCGGGCCTGCTTCGGGCGTTTTTATGCGCAAATGGTTGATTGAGGACCAAAAGTCTACCGAGCTACAGATGGAGGACGACAAGAAGGGTCTGGGCGAAGAGAAGAAGACCTTCAGCTTCAACTACATCAAGCCCCTACCTGGCTCCATCGGTCCACGGCAGACCAAGTGCATCATCACCATGAACTTGGAGCAATTTGATCTAGACAAAGCGGTCAGCGTGCTCTGTAGCACTCAGACGCCTGATGTTCCCAGCGGCAATATTTTTGTTACCAAGACACGATACTGTTTAATGTGGGGGCCTGGTAATAGCACAAGGCTTGTCATGACTTTCACGGTTGAGTGGAGCGGCAAGAGCTGGCTGAAGGGTAAGTTATCTGTCTGCTACTGCAAATATCCCTATTTAACACAAATCCAGGTCCCATTGAGAAGGGCGCCAATGACGGCCAAATGACCTATGCTACAAGTCTCAGTGCCGCTCTCAGAACTGCCGTGACCGCGAAAATAGGGCCAACCAAAGCACCCGGCAAAGGTGGTAAGGGCAAGAAACGCTCTAAAACGGCGGTGTTGGACGAGGCGCCCATTCTTGCAGCCGAAGCTCCTGTGGCGGCACAAGCCAAGCAGAGCAATTGGGGTCTCTTCGAGCCCATTCGCAGCCTTCTTGGACCTGTTGCTGATATTTTGGAATCCATTTTCACACCACAGATAACCATCTTCTTGTTAGGCGCACTCCTAATCTACACCTGGTATTTCCGCACACCTGTCGTTACATCAACTCCTGGTCACTGGTCACCAGTCCAGCGTCAAATTGCCTACGAAGAGCTCTGGCGACACGAGGAGTCGGATCTTTGGAAATGGCTTGAAGAGCGCGTTGCACTTGACCGCGTCCACAGTTCTGTCGCCTCAGCCGGAGGCTGCCTCAACCGGGGCTATGAGATGCAAGATAAGCTCGTATCTCCAAGCATGCAGGAGCGAGAAATCGATGAAGCGATCCGCGTTACGGAAGAAAAACTCGGTGCGCTGAAGAATGCTCTTCAGAGGGAGCGCGACATGAGCCGCACCAAGAGCCCGAAGGAAGAATCTACCAAGTAAACATAAATCTCCAAAAAGTTTATTACAGAGCGAGAGACGGAAATGGAAGACCAATGGGTAAAGCTAGATACCCCCAATGCGTTATGATTGCGAGATTTCATTCCCGTTGGTTGAATTGAGAGCGAAGGCACACGCAGAGCATTTGAACTTGTACAGTTTTTTTTTTGTTGTCAAACGCATGACATGCATGGCGCGGAGTTTTCTCTTTTTGTCTATTTTGTTTGCATATTGCAGTCCAGTCAGTCCAATCCCGTATCACACGGTCGAGTTTTTTTTAGTTATAAGTTTGTTGGAAGAGGAAGAAGAAACGGATGGGTATCCAAAGAATGCATCGGGTTGCATTCTCTCATTAGCAGTAGTATATATCTAGCTATCGCCAATACGATAACTTGCCTACTTCTACTTCTATTACTACTTAATTGGTCATCATGAGATGTTACCTTGCACGGATATTCAATGTCAATTGGAATTGTTAAACATGTTTGCTTCATCGTCGGAGCAGTTCTCGCATCCAATTCTCCTCCTTGTCTGCTTTACCCCTGGCTTGACCTCTAATTTTACTCCTGTATGCATGCTCTCTAGTATCGGATGTTTCCAGAAAGGCCCGAAAGGTCGCAGATCTAGCATAACAAATGCTCCCGGCCATTCTGCCCTATGCGCCATGTGGCACAAGTGAACGTGACGCAACAGACCGGCCTCCTGTGCGCTTATGCATGCCAAGGCGCTAGACGGCCCGCCGAACTAAACGCGCCTGGGGAAACGTGACGAGAGCTTCGACATTCAACTTTGTGAGTTTGTCTTTGTCCTGTCGCGCGACACGACATCGTATCGAGTACTTTGTTGCAGCGCTGTGTTGTATTTTTTGTTCTACTTGCGCAAGCGTCGAACAAAGCGGACGAATGCGCGTGTCTGCGCTTTAACGCCCCTTGTTCATTCCACCTCACTCGCTCCGCGCCTTTTTCCTTCCGCCATTTGAGCCTCACGACTGAATTCTTTCAACAAACGTCGCGACTTACACACCACCATAAGCCGAATCGAATCGCCAACTAGACGCGCCATAAACCCAAGCTGTACAACATGGCGGAGTATAGCAAGCAAACGGTCGCGAATCTGCGCCAGATATTGAAGGACCGCGGGATCCCATCCACAGGGTTGACCCGCAAGGCGCAGATTATCGAGAAGCTAGAGGAGTGGGATGCGCAGGCCGATGGTGGTGAGGAGGAAGCCGCTGAAGAGGAGGGCAATGATGTGGAGGTAGAGGGGAAGGGAGAAGAGGAGAAAGCTAGTAAGTTTGAACTTTGCAGCACACGGGGTCGAGATGCAGAGTGGACTGATGCGATTGTAGTTGCTGCGGTTGAGGAGCAGCCCGCGCAGGCAGAGACAGAAGCGCAAGCTGAAGCTCCTTCTGCTAGTGGTGCGTCTGAGCCTGAGCCTGAGCCTGAGCCTGAGCCTGCGCCTGCACCTGCACCTACCGCTGAGGAAAACAAGCAGAGTGCAGAGCCCAGCGCGCCTGCCGAACCAGAAGAACAAGCTCCACCGACTATCGCGGAGCCTGAACCCGATTCCACACCCGCTGGGCCTGCTCAAACGGAGCTAGAGCCGCAACCCGAGGACACCAGAATGGAGCAAGACAAGACCGCCTCACCAGAAGCAAATGAGAAACCATCAGTTGAGAAAGCAGAGCTCCTTCCTGTCCCCGAACGTTCAGCAAACACCACCGCAGAGACCTCGAGGCTCAACACCGAGGAGCTGGAGGCAGACAGGAAAAAGCGCAAGAGGAGGAGTGACTCCCCCGATCTCCCGACGCAGGATATCAAAGCGAAGAGGCCCCGGCCGAGCCAGGAACCGAGCGCTCCAGATGTGATACTTAAAGAGGATCAGGATGAGGATGTGGTCATGGAGCAGAGAAGGCCCAATGACGAGGAGAAGCCGGTGGAGCAGGAGACGAAGGAGGACACAAATGGCACAGACGGCGTCAAAGCAAAAGAGGAGGCTACAGAAGCGCAAGCAGACCTCAAATCACCTGATGCAGAGTCGGATGCGAAAAGAGACAAGAAGGAAAAGGCACCGCGGTTCAGAGAACTCTTCAAGCCCGCGGCAGATGATGTTACTCCTGCGGACGCAATCACAGACGACCGACCCATTGTCCCAGCTCTACATGCTGCTACACCAGCTCTCTACATCCGCAACTTCATGCGTCCACTACGCCCCGAACCACTTCGTGCCCACCTCGTTTCTCTCGCGTCCCCGCCGTCCGGCTCACCAGATCCTTCTATAGTAAAAGCGCTGTTCCTCGATGCCATGAAAACACATGCGCTCGTTCTCCTGTCCACCACAACGGCTGCGTCACGCGTCCGTGCCTCGCTCCATGGCTCTATCTGGCCGCCTGAAAGCATGAGAAAAGAGCTCTGGGTCGACTTTGTCCCCGAGGACCGCGTCGAAGAATGGATCAAAGAAGAAGAAGACGCTATTTCCGCTGAGAAAGAAGCGCGCGCAAGAGGTAATCCCATCCCCGCCAAACGCTTCGAAGTAGTCTATCCCGAGTCCCCAGATGGCAATATTGCAGCTGTCTTCCAGGAAGTCGGCGCCAACGGAGCAACCAACGCAACCAAAACCTTCAACCCACCTCGCGGCCCACGCTCAGCCCTGGAACCCACGTCCCGAGGCCCTCCCCCCCAACAGCAAGCCCCAACTGAAGCCCTCCGCACAAACATGTCCAAATCCTTCGCCACGCTCTCCGACCTCTTCGACTCCACAACGGCGAAACCCAAACTTTACTTCCTCCCTGTCTCTGATGACATCGCCGACCAACGCCTCAAAGACCTCGACCATGAAACAAGTCATGATTGGGATCCTGAAGAGAAGCGTCGTGGACGCGGCATTCAGGGCCGTTTGGATGAGAAGGTGAGGTTTGGGTTTGATGGTGAGAACAGGGTTGTTGAGGTCGGAGGTGACTTTGGGCCTTGGGCTGACGAGAGAGCCGGAATGGGAGGAAGGGGAGGTCGAGGTGGAGGTGGTGCGGGGAGAGGAGGTTGGAGAGGGGGCCGGGGCGGTAGTGGCGGGTTTAGAGGCGGTGGGAATTGGAGGGGTTAAAAAGGGCTCTTGTGAAGGTTTATATTTTTTTTTCTATTTACGGGGGCATTTGATAACGATCTGGATTTGGATTTTTTGTCTATCTATATGGGAGGACTTCTACACACATTTCCGTTTCATATTTTGGCGTTTGAGGAATGGGGAAAGGGGGACACGGGACCACCAAAAAATTATCTTTTATATTTTTTGTCTATCTATGGTTAGTTTTTCTTTTTACTCGGGATAAAGTATCTAGTATGTTATGTATTGTAGTCTCAGTAGGTGGTAGTATCCACATGCTGGTACATGAATGTACCCGCTTTTGTTGCGTATTACCTTTAACTTGCTAATTTTTTTCTTTTTTTTGGGGTTCTTGATTTTATTCCCTCGTAGAGTATTTATAAAGTCGTTTCATTGGCACTGTCAATTTTCCCCCTCTTTTTTTTTCCAGTTTATGCTTCATGCACTTTATCAAAATAAATTCTATTTGATCTTGTGATTTCTATGCATCATCCCAAATCCAGAGCCAGATACCAGTAAAATGAAATTGATAACTGTCTTGAGTAAAAGTAAAAGAGAAACAAACCAAAATGCAAAATAGGGCATGTCTGTACCTTTATTCCAACGAAAACTTTATATTCTCTATCTACTGTCCTCAAGCAACGCCGCAGCCTAACACTCAATCCTCCTATCCACACGACCCCTATTCCCCAGCACTTTGATGCCCATGCCTCCACCGCCAACCAAATCACATCCAAACCAACTAATCATACCGTATTTCTGTCCGACCACACACGACACCGGAATCCCACGTGCTTAGAAGCAGGTGCATAATCTGCCGTCCGCGCCGTCGTGCGAGCCCTACAATAGTTCTCCGATTTAGTACACCTCGTTCATTATGGCCTTTGTGTCAGGATATACAAACCCTGAAATATGGCTTCCTTTCTTCTTCCTCTCCGTAGACGCCGACACTTCTAGGAGATTCTTCAGAGTGTCTGCATCGAGTCGATGTTCGTACGACGGGTCGTTTCGGCGATAATGCACGCCCACGAAAAGCCAGCGTAGTCCTCGGCCACAAGCTTTCAAAATGTCCCAAGGGTTCATTGCAGACCGAATAGCATAGACAGGACCGTGCTCGTACGTCATTGGAACATGTGCGTTGGCTTCAAGACAGCTTTCATTGCGGTCGAGGTCATACGGCTTCCAAGGGAAAGCCTCAAGATACACAATCGCGAAAATTGTCATTTCCACACAGGCCAGCATGGACGGGACCCCGATTCTGATATCGGCGCTCGCGAATTTCGGACTTCCTTTCAGTGGACCGCCTTTAGCCGTGAGCGAAGAGATTATCAGTCTCTGCCAGAAGCACAGGAATACCGAGAGCTTGAAGCAACAGATTTTGAGAAAGGGTCGGTGCGAGTCAAGGTCCTCTTGTAGCTGCTTGTAAAACTGGACGACGCAGTACATTGCCGTCATTGCGGAGGCAGCTTCGAATCCTGCTACCCAGCTGTATGCATAGCGTACGTCGTGGGAATGTTCGCAGTACTCGCCCACAGATTGCGTTATGATAGCTATCATCGAGAATGCCGAACGAATGAGACAGTATTGGAATATTCCTATCCACATAATCTAGAGTTTGTCAGCATCGTTGCAGGAGAGAAACTATGCGTAACAGTCGTTGATTCTACGTTGAACCATGTGAGGCCACTGCGCGGCTTTCTTAGCCAGCCCTTGTTCTCGCTGCCGCCACACTTTTGCAGCCAGTTCAGTGGCCAAACCCAGTTCTTTGGCTTTATTGTTCGGAAGTATTCCTTCTGCTCGTGCAGGTTTGGCGCGACGTAATGGCACAGCAGGGTAAAGAAGCTGGCGAGGGCGAAGGCTTCGTAGCAGTCTCTGATGATTTCAAAGTACACAGCTTTTCGGTAATGCGCGAGGCTGATGAACGAAATGGCAGTGTAAATAGGTATCATAGCAACGATGCGGATGATACTGGATGAGTTAGCTATGTCGTTCCAAGTTTTCTGGATCGGCTCACTGTTTCTGCTCGTAGGGCTTAAAATAGTGTGTAGCATGGCGTAATATCAGGAACAACGAAACAGCCATGGCCATTATGCAGAATGATGCCGTGATGATGAGTGCGAGGTCGTGAAAGGTCAAGTGATGCCACAATTCAGTTTCGACGACTGGAACAATGTCAGTGCGAAGTGAAACGTTCAGTATATGTCCCTTACTCTTCTCGTCCTCGAAATCATTATGGCAGGTCCTATTTTGCTTCGAGTCGTGTGTGTTGCTTGAGCTATTGCTGTGGGGTGCGACCCAGACCATGATACTTGAGTTCAGTGACACTCTGTAATGGCGACTGAGCGAGTGGAACGCGGCACAGGCATCTGCAAAGCACGGTGGCACAATGGTGATCAGACTGAATCTCGTGCTTTCCTAAAATGCTTACCAATAAGGAGGTGACTGGGGCCTGGAAAGCATCATCTAGGACATTAGAGCAGGAGTGATGCAGTAGGAGCGAAGAGAAGTGGGCGAAGTGCCAGAGCCAAGCAGTGATGGAAACATAATTTGAAGTTGCCTGTCCTGATATCAAGATAGTCACATTTCACTCAAATGGGTCAAACAATGGTGGATATAATGTCACGAAGACAACGAGAGCAACAGACATTCTGAACGTCGGTGTAATTTTCGCACTGAAACTCTTGCTAAGATGTCTACTGCTAGGGTATATGATAATGGTATATCGCTCAGACGATGATTGACCTTATAGCCGGGGCCCATAGCGAAAGATGTAGGCCGAGGCATGAAAAAAAAAAGCTTTCGGAAGCTATGGCATAACTACGTTACCGTACGTGAGAAGGTAAGGTAGGCGTCATTAGCGATAAGGGCCAGGTTCACGATAAAAATGCATGATCATTGCGGTGCCTATATGAGATGGATACCATCAGTGAATGTTCCTTGACATAATTTTGGGGAAAAAGAAGGAGGAGGCTGTCCTCAGACATCCAAGGAAGGTTGCTTAACGCTCATCTCCGTAGGTTCGACGGTCGCGTGGAAACTGCGAATTGGAAAAGGTTTCATCATCGGACTAGGAAAAGTAAGGAAAAAGAACTTACAGAAGTATCTGCGCAAGTGCACAGTCTGCTTCACCAGATATGTTACACCTCAATTGAGCGCATCGTCTTCTGGATGCACATTCAGTGTTTTGGAGTTGTCGTTGAGAAACAGTAGGGAAACAAACTTTATAGCGGGTCCGGTGATATGTTTGTCCGTGCCGAGTAGGCTAAGCCCTATGTAGTCTTAGCTCATAGCTACAAATAGGACCTACTCACGTGACACCCCCACGCGCCAAACTGCGGATCGAGGCGCCCAAAGACGGAGCATTTCTACCAGCGCATGTCACACCCCTGCTCAATGCTCACTATAACGGGATAACCACACTTTCTTCAGGCCAACCAGCGCATCTCGTTTGTCGCATGTTGCTTCACTTGGGCGCCATACCTACGCTTTTGGCATATGAAGAATCTCCCCACCATTGCTCCTATCTATCCACTTGTTTAGTTCCATCATCGACATTCTTCCCAGATCCAGATTTGAGGCGAAAGGCTCGCCTCCTTCAAATCATCTCTGTAGTACAAGTGAAGAATCCAGAGCTTAGCAAAATGATGAGCCAAGCACTCGGCCGTACCGGTAGTCTGATTTCCCCCTTCGTGGCTATGTTTATAGTCCGTTAGCATCAAGGTACATAGTTTCGCGTGCTTGGATGACGGTCCTACATCCGCTACCATCGTCTCAGACTGGGTCCGGCCTCCGCATTGGTCCTTTGGGCAAGGTTGGACATCTCGGAATAAACTTTGGTAGGTTTCTTGCGCCCCAACCGTCACCTCCGCATCACCCTGGGGCCCGCTCCGGGAGGATCACTTCTGGCAAACTGCCTTGTTTCAAACACGCACAACGTGTACCAAGAGATTAAGGGCACCCGTAAAACGTGATGTACTCGACAACAAACTGTATTCTTTCTCGGCTCAGCCCCAGAAAAAATAACTCCGTCCCTTCAACCCTTCCCTTCCCGAGCGCCCGGTCGATCTTCAAAGGCCCGCGTGTAGTCTATGCATAGACTTTATGTATGTATTTTGACGACAGCCGTCGAAATCTCCGCACGTGGGTACGCCTGACGGGGTAAGTATCTGTATATATTCTACGGGGCGTACAACACTTTGTAAACCAGAACTTCAGGCAAGTCCTTCTACACTTCTCTTTACTACTTTCTCTAAGATTTCGTTCTTTTCTTTTCTATTCATTCATTCACTTCTTCATTCACTCTTTTTTACAATCATTCACTCGTTAGTCTAACTACAGTCTTTCTTTCCTACATTCATAACTTCAACCTCGTTCTTTACACGTTCATTATGAAGTTCCTCCCACTTTCGCTTGGCCTCTTGATGGCCCCTCTTGCATACGCTGCAACAACCTGCGGTAACGAAAAAGTTGACCACGACCCCATTAACATGACCAAAAGAGACCACCGCGAGTCCATGAAGCGACTCAAATCCCGCGAGGTCGCGACCATTGACACTTACATCCACATTCTAGTCTCCAAGATGCCAGAAGAGAATCTCGCGCCCAAGATCCAAGGCCAGATGGATTTCCTGAACAAGGCGTACGCGAAATGGGGTTACCAGTTTAAAACCAAGTACATGATTCTCTATGAGAATGCCGAGTGGGCCAAGGACATTGACGTCGACAAGGAGAACAAGATGAGGTCCATTCATCGTGGTGACTACCAAACATTGAACGTGTACCTTGTACGTTACCCACCATCTACTTATTGCCTTGCCAAAGCATTTGCTAATCATTCGAACAGGTCGAAGGCGCAGGCGGCGGTGTATGCTCATTCCCCAGCGGTGATGGCAAGCCCGTCAACCAAGACACCCTTGATTTTGACGGCTGCTTCATCCCCATGGATGTAGGTCTTTCGCCCACCAGCGGTACACTTGCCCACGAAGTAGGTCACTGGTTTGGTCTTTTGCACACCTTCCAGGGCGGTTGCGAGGGTGACGGCGACTACTGCGACGATACTAACCCTCAGAGCGAGCCTTCGCTCGGCAAGTTGGCCAAGGAGGGTGACTTGAACAGCTGCCCGGCGAAGGACATGTGTGGCAAGGGTCCTTCCAATGTTAAGAACTTCGTGAGTTTCCTTTCCCCAGAAGAGATAGAACGTGAGGGAAAGTAGCTAACTTGTGGATAGATGGACTACAGCGACTGCTGCCACGAATTCACTCCCTGCCAGGGCCGCCGCATGGAGCACACTTGGACAAAGCTCCGCAAGGGCAGGAAACTTGCAGATGGCGTCAAGCCCAAGTGGTAAATTCTCACGAACATGATGCATGAAGGCAAAATTTGTTTATTTCTGAGTACATACTTTTGTTTTTGTGGTTATTATGTAGCGGGCGTTTTAACTTTTTTTTTTAAAGCTTAGAGGCGGCTGGATACCCGAATCATGAATGTTATTCTTTTTTGTATGAACGAATAGAAACTGAGTTGCTCTTCTCAGTCCACGTAAGACTCATCCACCTCTTAGCTCCATTTCTTGAGAGGGTCCACCGTTATGTACACAGTAGTGTTCTTGATTTCCCTGCTTATTTCTGTTGCGCTTGCGGGTTCTTTTCTTTTTCGGTTTCTCTGCTTCTTCTGCATCCTCTTCATTTGATGTTGTCTCGCTAGTGACCGGAGCAACACTTCCTGGGCACCCATTTCTAGGACCACTATTTGTAGGTCGTGGCCTACCGTTTACGATGAGCCCACTGTTTACAATGATTGGTGTCGCTTGGGCAAGTCGCCAGTACGTTACTATGGCTTGTGCACTCTCGTGCCCTATCCAGTGAAAGTACGGTAAGCCATTATCCCTTAAAACGGTTGCGGCGCATCTATAATGCGGGTTTCTGATTGATGGTTCATTGGTTCTGATGTTTGTGGATCGTGTTTCTGGCCGGGCGATGATTGTCCTCGGGTTTGGAGGATAGTAAGTAGGGTCCGCGATGGAACCGGGGAGGAGTTGTGCGGAGCCTGGGTGGATGATTTCGGCTTGGCCATTGGAGCACATTCTTTGTTGTTGGAGGTGGGGGTTTTTTTTTTTGAAGTTGGAAGGAAGAGGTTGTGACAATTCTTTAGAAGAGAGTTGATGTTTGAGTGCAAGGAAGTATGAAGACAGGCACATAGACTGACCGACTTATTATGCATATATATATTCGAGGTTCAAACTGTTGGGCGAGTTTCTGTATTATTGCTGCCTTCTCATAAACCACATCTCTACAAAAATAGTTCATGCTGGGAGGTGATTGGTCGATTTCTCACCACAAGTGACAGTAATGTTTTGAACAGCGGAACCGTACCATTGGTAGCAGAACCATAACCAAAAATTCCCATTGCAACAAGCTTTTCTATGAAAACTGGCAAGAAAGATAACTCATCCCTGGGATAGATCTATCACAACCTTCTCGAGACTAACGCCCTTCCTCTGTCGGTCCAGTCCCTCCTGCACCTTCTCAAGCCCACCCTTGATAACCAGTGGTTTAATAACCGCTTTGAAACCACCATTTGCCAAAGCGTTAGGTAAGTAACCCGCCCATATGGCCTTTCCAACGGAGCGTTCTGAAAGCGCAATCATGGGTGCGAAAATGCTGGATCCTTGGATCCCTTCTGGCAGCCCCTTGGGATCTGGCACGACACAGCCATATCGCCCACCCAGCTTTTGCTGCACAGAAGCCCATGAAGCGACTGTGTCTGGTGTACTGATGCAATCGCATACACCGGCGAAAGTAGTGTTCTGCAGTGCATCTAATATCTGATAGGTTACATTTGGGTCCTTGTAGTCGAATGCTGCGTTTGCACCAAGCTCTCTCATTTTCTCTAGATTCTGTTTTCCGGCAACGGTGACGACCTTCATACCTGCAGCGACGGCGAGTTGGATCGCAGATATGCCGACACTGGTTGAACCACCCCATACGAGCAGTGATGATCCAGAGGCTGGAGTAGAACCAGCGGTGGGGAACGGGAGTTTTAGTGCAGCATTTGAGAAGAGGAGAGCGGCTGCAGTGGAAATAGACAATGGGAGGACGGCAGCCGTGTTGTAAGACAGAGACTCCGGAATCTTGGATACCACGAGACTGTTGCAAGCTGAATATAATTGGAAACCCCCATTTCGTGGTGCGTTGGTGACAATGGAAAGGCAATGCCTAAGACTTATATCAGATTTAAACCGAGATGTGTAGAGAGCAATATACCCCATAACTCGATCGCCTTTCTTTACGTGCGTCACGCCTTCGCCAACTTCATATACCTCGCCTGCTACGTTTGTTCCAAGCACATTGGGGTAGGTTTTCAACATGATACCTGTGGTTTTAATTATCGGTTGTTGCTGATGTAATGATTGGGAGGGTAAATACCTATGTCTTGGATTTTGGCTGCTTCAGTTAGTATCTGTCACCAAAGTTTTGGAATAACGGACTACATACTGTCAATGGGATTAACAGCAACGGCATGATTCTTGATGACGACTTCATTTGGCCCTGCCTTGGGTATTTCGACCTGCTTGACTTGCAGGGGATTACCCCGGGGCACCATAATCCATGCTGCTTTGTTGGCCATTGCGATCCTCTGAATTTGGTGTGATAGTATCAAAAGACGGTTTTCACAAGTCAGAAATGTATTGCAATTTGTGGAAACACGTTCAGTTCTGCGCCTTCTAATATGTAAGCTCATCGAAAATAGATCCTCTATGTCTCGGGACTACGGTGCTACCGATCTACTTGTATGATCGCTATAGTAGCCATTGTGCTTCAGGACCTGAAAGCCATGAAAGAGGAGCCGTATTTACAAGTCCCGGCCAACCCCACCACCCGAGCCCTTGTGTAGCTCCGACTAAGATTGCCAATCAGAGTAATCGGAAACCCCATGCGGCTTACAAACCGAAGCAGGGTAAGCAGATGTCAATTGCGTCACGAGAACTTGAAGCTGGGATACACGTTCACGGCTAAGACCATGAGATGAGCTATTGAAACTGCGTCTCTCTCCGAGGGAACCATTTGGAAGTTGAAGTGAGTGTATGCCTGAAGGAGGATTGTTTGACGTTTGCATGGACCTATAAAACGTACTGGATGATTTCAGGGCTAAGCGGAATGTTGTGCGGTTGTCCGCAAAGCTGACGCTTGGCAGGGCGGCACTTCCATCAGCCGTGCAACAACCATGCCGGACAACCGTAAGGGGACCATATCAAAGGCCGAAAGCATGGAACAACCTAAAGTAGAGGCCTGATTCAAGTCTAAACAAGTGCGAATGCAATTAATGGCCTGTATAGACCCTATGAAGCATGTGGGAAGATATTGTACAGTTTTTCTACAACAAAGTTAAGTATTCTACAACATCCTGTGAATGCTCGTCTACCTGTCCGCCAACATGTTTTTGATTGAGCTCCAGTACTTCTTGTCGACCTCCTTTTGAATTTCCTCTTTTGATAGCCACTTGAAATCGGAAAGGCCGAGTTTGTTGCCTTTGAGATTTGCTTGGCCGGCCATGATACGGGCTTTGATGAAAAATGTCTTTGCGCCGAGGACATCGAGACCAGAGGCGTTCTTCGAAGCCTTGGGAAAATCGAGTTGGTAGTGGCCGATAGGGTTATGACCGACGACCCAAGTGTTCATGTTCACGCCGCCGGATTGCTCTAGGATGCGTCGAGCCGCCTGCTCCAAGTTAGTGACCTAATATTACAATGTCATTGCATTTGTGATTGCGCATAAACATACTCCGTGTAGATGCTCCTCATGCAGTACATCCTGTGGAAACTGCCATTGGCCCTCCTTATTCTTTACAAGCAAATATAGTGTCCTCTGTAATAAGCGATTCAAACTCTTGACATCGCTCTTGATATCTGCCTCGGTGACTCGTGGCATGGGTTTCTCAACCACGGCCTTTTCAACCTTCTTACTAGCATCCGGCGCCTCACCTGTCGCTGCCGCAGGCTCTTGTGCATCTTCTATCAGCTGGTTAACCTGCCACTCAAAGTCGCTCTCTTTTGCTCCAACTAGCACTTCATCGTTCCAGGCTTCTTCTCCATAGCCCTTGTATCTTCCAATGTCGCGAGCGGGCGTCAACCTCTGCTTCAGCTTCCTCTTCCATTCAAGGTCTGCAGGCGTGCGCTTCTTGACGTAGAAATATCGTGTGAAAGGCAACGCCAATCGCTCGTTGAGACGACGCTGGTAGAGGAAGAAGGCCGATTCGAAGGGGTGGAGGTCGCGGGTTATCTGAGGAGGACGTGAAAGAACAACGCCTGCGCTAACCGTATAGGCGGTTTTTGGGGATTGCTGAGCGGTAGGTGGGACATCTGGAATGACTTGATTTGTGGACTGAACAGCTGCTGCGGCCGTGGCATAGGTGTTGCGGGAGATGGAGTCTCTACATGAGCGGCATATTGATTGGCCTTCGTTTGGTCAGTACATGAGAGATCTAATGTAACAATTGATGGAAATACCTGCTCCTGAGACCAGCCACCTCGTTGTCTGCTGTCCGGCGTTCATTGCTCCGTCACCGTGTCGCGTTGTCGTCTGCTCTTCCCATCACCAGAAAAGTTTCGGGGGAGGTTTAGCGCAGCATGACTAAGCGCCATCGACCCAAAACTTTCTTCCGCCAGCCGGCCCTGACATTTCTTCTTCAATCCTATGGCACCTATCCTTATCCCCAGTATGCTCTGATTCTGTGAGATGTTGGTCATTTACGGGTGCCTATATAGAGTCGAGCAGTCTTTTTCGCTAGCGGTACCTTCATTAATATTCCAAGGCGTGCAGCTAGATAGATTTTGCTCACATGCCTGTGTCTACCGATCGCCCTATTGGTCAAGAACCACAGGTGGTTTTTCACGGTCTCCTGGGAGCCTCTCCGGAGCGATTACAATTGAAATTTAAATTATAATTATGCTCTCGGAATTCTGGGTTTCGAGGAGATGCTTTGACCGTGCGATGATGCGAGCTTTGCTGCCGTTGCAGCCTCTGGATTCGAGAGTTGGCTGTATCCGCACAGCATATTTGTGAGCTATCGACCACTTGAATCTGTTTCCAATGTAGATATTAGAGTGCAACCTATTCACAGGTGTTTCCACGCTGTCATTAAGCCAAATAATTCCTTACACACAAAATCCCATCCTTCTGCAAGATCGGTGTTAACTTTCGCCGACGCCTTGGCATCCCTCGATTTTTCGATGAACGCGTTCGCGCAGAGCTTCAAGGCACACCAAATCTCCAGATACCCCTCCTTCCACCATAAACATGTCTCTCTCAATACCCAACGCCCCAAACTCTGGGCTTTTCAAGCAAGGCTATCAAAAGTACCACTTCCTTCACCCCTAAAATGCTTTGCGTACATGGCTAACTACCCCACAACAGCTACGACGCTGAAGATGGAGCAGTTATCCGCAACATCGATGCCTGCCGCACAATCGCCCAGACGGTCCAGACGTCCCTCGGACCTTATGGCCGCAATAAAATCGTCATAAATCACCTCCAGAAAATGATCCTCACCTCTGATGCCGCCACCATCTTGCGAGAACTCGAGGTGGTGCACCCCGCCGCCAAATTGCTGGTCATGGCCAGTCAACAGCAAGAAGCAGAAATGGGCGATGCAACCAACCTGGTCATTATATTGGCTGGTGAACTTTTGAAAAAAGCCGAGGAGTTGATCCGTATGGGTCTGAAGACCAGCGATATTGTTTTGGGATACGAGAAAGCACAGAACGCCGCTCTTCAGATTCTGGACGGTATGTACAGGAGCTTGACAATAGGAAGAGTGAAAGGCTGATCATGATTCAGAACTGGTGTGCGATAAGGTCGAAGACATCCGATCACAAGAAGAGCTCAGCAAGGCAATTCGCACTGTCGTAGCGGCTAAGCAGTCAGGCAGCGAAGATTTCCTTGCGGACCTGGTCGCTGAAGCTGTTCTCGCCGTCCTTCCCAAGAATCCCATCAACTTCAACGTTGACAACGTCCGAGTAGTGAAGATTATGGGCGGTAGCCTGGAGCAGAGCAAGGTCGTTAAGGGCATGGTTTTTGCCCGAGAACCTGAGGGTACTATCAAGAAGGTGCAGAAGGCCAAGGTCGGAGTCTTCTCTTGCCCCGTGGATATCTCACAAACTGAAACAAAGGGTACGGTTCTTCTGCACAATGCTAAGGAGATGATGGACTTCACAAAGGGAGAAGAGCAACAGATCGAGACCGTGATCAAAGAACTACATGACTCCGGGCTCCGGGTGGTCGTGGCTGGGTCAACAATAGGCGAACTCGCGCTACATTACCTCAACCGCTACAACATCCTCGTCATCAAAATTCTCTCCAAGTTCGAGCTACGCCGATTGTGCCGCGTCGTTGGCGCCACCCCGCTGGCACGTCTGGGAGCACCTATGCCAGATGAGATGGGCACTATTGACGTTGTTGAGACCCTCGAGATCGGTGGCGACCGTGTCACGGTCTTCAGACAGGAGAACGAGCAGACCCGAACGGCAACTCTTGTCCTACGCGGCGCTACCCAGAACCACTTGGATGATGTGGAGCGTGCCATCGACGATGGTGTAAACGTTGTAAAAGCTATTACCCGCGATCCCCGACTAGTTCCCGGTGCTGGAGCCACGGAGATGCAGCTAATCGAGCGCATCAAGGCTATTGCTGACAAAACTTCTGGTCTCGCGCAGTACTCTATCCGCAAGTTCGGTGAAGCGTTCGAGGTTATCCCACGAACCCTCGCGGAGTCAGCTGGTCTTGACGCCACTGAAGTTCTTGCTCGACTGTACGTCGCACACGCCGCCCAGAAAGGCCGCAAGGATGACGAATGGAGCATTGGTGTAGACATTGAGAACGAGGATGGCACCGGCACTCTAGACGCCAAAGATGAAGGTATTCTGGACCTGTGGGTTAGCAAGAGCTGGGCTATTAAGCTAGCAACCGAATCTGCGAGGACGGTGCTGAGCGTAGACCAAATCATTGTGGCCAAGCAAGCAGGTGGGCCTAAGATGCCGGGTAAGGCACAACAAGGCAACTGGGATAATGACGATTAGGTGGTGGGATGACGGTACATGACAAAAAGAAAATGAAGGGACATGTGTATAATGATTGGTAAAGGACTAAATATTATAGATAGGTCTTGTCCGCTTGGAATGATACTGATTCCGACCATTACCTCCGTGAATATGTTTGTATGTAGTTGTGTAATTGTGTAGCTGGGTGACCTTTGATTTTTTGTCGTAAAAGTAACGCTTGTTAGTATATGACGGACTGTATGAATGTCAGTTCGCGGCACCCGACATACACTTCACAATTGCCACAGACAAGAAGATGACGATAGTACTTCTGATATCATTTCATTCGGTGATGTCGACTTCCAAAAAACACGATATGACTACACACTCGACGAAGCCACGCACAAAAAAAAAGAGAATAGGAGTCTCCTTGTCTCACCCTAGCACAACTTTAGCATCTCCCTTCTATCCTCTCTTCGAACACCGTACTTTTGTGATGTGATATTGTAGTCTGTGTATTGTGTGTTTGGCCGATTGCTCGACGCAAGGGTATCAATCAATCTTTTTATCCCCTGGCTCCGGATACTGCTCCCTGACACTCATACTGATACTGGTACTGGTACTGGTACTGGTTACGCATACTGGGCTGGTGCTGTATGGATGCAGCCGTCTTTCGCAAGTCGCGAATAATGAAACAAAATAAGGGAAGACATGAGAAAATGTACAAAGGTTCATTGAAGGGACCAGTCTTCTGTTGCCGTCCCCTGCCGTGATGATAACTCCGAAATGCAGATTGATTACTTCGGCTTCTTTTCATTGTTTGAGAGCGAGGTTTTCAGCCTAGCTTCTCAAGTAGTTTCCTCCTGCGGCGTTCTACGAGTTCGTCGTTCACTTCCTCGAGGGTCGGAACTCGCCATCGCACGCCATCCCCGGCATCGCCTGGTAGCTCGGTCCATTCTTTCTGTGTTTTGGAGGGTTTGTCGCTTATATCGTCTCCAAGAACCATGAAGTTGTCCCATGCTTCCTTCTCCTTTGCGCGCTCGAACGCAAGCAATGTGCCATCCTCCTCATCGAGATTGTAACCGTAATAACTCGCATCGACTCGTTGCCGTAGTTCTGATCGCTTCTCTCTTCCTTTTGCTGCACCTGTATCGTCTTCTGGCCTCTGTTGTCTCTCAAACAGCTCCTTCACACCAGGTAGCTCCCTTGCGCGGCCAAAGTATCGATATCCTTTCCCACCTCCTGGTACTTCTTTCCCATCTTCATCTAGCACCCTTCCTCCCCGCATGTAGTTCGGACCGCCGAGATTCCTGATCTGACTCTCCCACATGTGCTTCTCGCGCATCAGCTTATTGATCTCGTCATTGAGGTCGCGAATCTGAAAGTCGGACAAAGCCGGATCTTGGATCTTAGTGACCTTGCGCGAGATTTCCTTGAGAACCTGACCGCGCCATTTTTCGCATACAGGGATAGATGTGACGTTGGTAATGAGTTTGGGACGTCGTGTGCGCGAAATGTCGATAATGCCTGCTTCGGCTGCCTGCGCAGCGCGAAAGCGAAACAGCATCGAATGCGCTTTTTCTGAATTACGAGCCATGATTGCGGTTGCGATTGGCTGTGAGACTGATGATACTGGGTTCGAGAAGTGGGTTCACAGATGAACGCCCGGTGTTCGGAGTTGTGGGCAGGTTTCGGGGAATGTAGAACTTATTACGCTTGGCGAGACCACTCTGTGCACCAAAGCTAGAAGGTATAAACAAAAGAAACTAAGCTGCCGGCAGTCGCAGAAGAGAAATTTGGGAGATGATGAGTCGAAGGAGTGGTAGGCGAGGGTTGGGGGTGGGGTTGGTGGCGATTTGAAAAGTGAGAGCAAGGGCAGACGCGTTGGACGAGAGCGAAAGTTTGGTGTTTTGGAAGCTTGGTCGGCGGCGGTGAGGAAGGGCAGTATTCTCTTGGCACATCCTTTTGACTGGGTTGTTTCATCGCCAGTTGCTTCATTTGGGGGAAGCAGGGATCCGCTTCAGGAGTGAAATTCATGCGTGGCGTAATGTCCCGTATGTTTTCATTAACGTCTGAGCTTGATTAAACATGTCACGTCAATGTAATTGCACGGATGTTTTGGCAATTTATATCTTTCTTTCCATTTCATGCGCAACTACCAATTTGACCGCGTCCATAGCAAGACATGGGCCCTAAAGCGACAATAACAGCTACCTCCAAAAGACATTATAGACAGCTCAATGCTTTAAAAAAAATATCAAAGAAGAACAGATATTAAAACAAACGACAGACGGCAAAGAAACTTGTTTATGTAGAGTAGAAGGTGATGGTGAAGAGTTTTCAAGGAAAAGGTTCTCTAGGAGTCGAGAGTAGGGGGTGGTTGCTGTGAGAAGGATAGCTGAAGAAGAGAAGCAGAAAGAGAGTCGTTACACACGCTTCTGGGGATGTGGAGATATCATCTCAGTGTTCCAGCTCCAGCCCCAGTCGATCTTGCTGACAAGGCCGCGTATTCCGTTCTTCGCCACTGAACGCCACGCCCAAAGATTCTCAAGCCCCAATTCAAACTTGGGTTGCTTCATTCGAACCCAAACCAAGAGACAACGTCCAATTACCGAAATTTTGAGAGATAGAGACAAAGGAGACGGGGAATGGAACCCCTGGTGATTGTTCAAGACTAAAGAGAGACGCAAAAGACTGTCAGTCAAATCAAGTGACTATTTGGATATGGCGCTTAGGAAACAAACGCGAGAGAAGAGAGAGGGAGAGTGGTGTTTATGAGGAGGGGCTAATAACCAGCACCCGAATTTGCAGCTTCCATCTCATTTTGATGGCTCAATCGTTCGTTACGGGAGTCAGCACGGGAGTGCGATCGTGAGCTTAAGGAGCCAATGAGCGAAGGACGGGAATTGACGTTGGAACTGCTGTGTCGGCTCTTCATTGAGTGGTGGTGAAGGTGTCCTACGTCATGGCGACCTAGGAGACAGTTAGCTCGGCATAGATAATGATCAGTAAAATACATACCATCGCAACACGCGCGCACATTGACCATCTCCATCCGGTCTGAATCACGTTCGTGGAAAGTGTGAATATCTCGACCAAGCTCCATGTTAGAGCTGGTGGGCTCCTCATAGGTTGTTGCTTCTTGCGCACTGGCTCTGCTCCGTCGACTCGAGAAAGAACCTCGCATCGCTGAGGCGGGCCTGAGTATGCTGCTAAATCGGCCAGACACAGAGCCTTGTGTTGGCTCGGTGCTGGCAGCCCGTTGTTGCGAAGTCTGTGAAGTCGCCGAGTGTCTAAGTGTAGGCACCTGATTGTGATGGGGAGACGAGGTGCGGCGACTGATATATGATGTCATGGAGGCTCTTGATCTACCAGTTGCTCTCGATGAGCTTCTGTACCCTGCGTTGAACTCCTCTTGAATTTCATCTCGCGGCCTCTCTTGCTCTGACTGCTCTTCTTCGTCTGTTCGCATGAGAAGATACTCAAGAGCATTGTACCAAGTTTCGTGGCGCTGGCTCGTAGTTGCTGTAAACTTGATGGTACGTCCAGGGGTGGTAACAACCAAGGTCTTTTGGTGGAGGCCTGGAGGTAGAGGGTTCTCATCAGGGACCTCTCGCACAGATTGAATAGCAACACTCTTAGCCTTGAGCTCGCTCTTTCCAGCAGTTGCAGGGTCTTTGTCGCTCCAGTACAGCGTACGGGTATATGGATGAATCCAGAAGAAACGACGATGTCGGTTCTCTGAATGACCTTCACGCCCAGCCTTTCGAGTGTACTTCCAGAGATATTCACCAATCATCGTTTGCGTGATAGCTTGAATCATGCGAGGATCAGTTGTATTACCCGGAATACCATTTGGCCCAAGTGCAGCTCCTCCAGGAACACTGAAACGTTGATCAATCTCCGATGTAAATGAGGACAATGATGAACGGCGAGTGAGCGGCGAAGAGGCTCCGCTTCGTGTATCACTCCGTAATGATTGGCGGGGGCGAGGTGTTGTGCCGCCAGTCTTGGGGGTTGAAGCGAGATTGCTTGTCTTGATGCTAGGTGTCTGCGGTCGCTTCTTGTAAGCAGATGCTGGAATAGTCGGCGGACCCATTGCGCCAGGAGTAGGGGGCAATGAAGGTGACTTGAGTGCAGCAGCAGCAATGACCTCCTTGTGGTCTGGTGGCAGAGGAGGTGGAGTTCCGGCACGAGAGCGCACGCTGCTAGAACTGCCAGGTCGTCTGGGAGCTCGGTTTGGATCGTTCGAATTCCTCCTGCTAGGCGATGATGGCGGCGTCACCCGTTTTTCTACGTCAGCCGCAGCAATAGTGCCAGTGGCTGGCCGACTTCGAGCAAGCAATAACCTATCGATCTGCTCTGCAGAGACCATAGTCTGAGTGCCTTCGTCCGTGGTGGGTGTTCGAAGGCCCTTGGTTGGGGATGAACGTCCGTCCACTGTGTTGGCGGCAATTGCACCGAGAGGTACGCGACCGTCTTTGTTAGCAAAGGACACAGGCTGTTGTTCGAGTTGTCTCTGTGCCGCCAACTGATCAAATGAGGTGATACCCTGGAGTCTTGACGCATCCGCCTCTGTTTGAGCCGAAGATGTGGAGTTGGACATCGCGACAGGAGCTGCACGTTGTGCAGTGACTGGTCTTGATTGCATTGTTGGCTCAGTTTCTCGAGAGAGAACATCCGAGAAGATCAACTCAGCAGGCGGAATACGGTTTGCTGTTGAAGGCCTGCTGGGGCTAGGGAGGAATGCTGGCAGCGTCGGCGATTCAGGTTGAGAGTCTTGAAGAATCATTATATCAGAAATCCTGTTCTTGGGTGGCAATCGTGGAACTGGCTCCAATGGATCCGTGTGCTGAGCTGTGATGACAGAGACCTCAGGTTGTGCTTGCTTCAGTGGCTCCATAGGCTCAGTTGTCTGCGCGGAAAGCGCAGAGAACTGTGGTGTAGGCAGCTTGGGTAGCTCTCGAGGCTCAGTGGACTGTGAAGACAGGGAAGAGAGCTGCGCGACCGGGAGTTGTGGCAAAATGGGTTCAGTGGCTTGGTATGAGCACAACGATATCACAGAAGCCGCAGGTCTAGGCACCTCCAGAGGCTCAGTATACTGGGCAGAGAGAACTGAAATTTGCGATGGTGGCTGGATTGGTACGACAGGTTTCGTGGCCTGGAACGAGAGCGTCGAAAGTTGCGGAGATGCTGGCTTAGGCACGATTGGCTCAGTGACGTTTGACGAGATTTTTGACAATACAGAGGGCGCTTGTCGCGGCAAATCTAGAGGCTCGGTTGATAGAGCAGATAGATCTGACACTCCCAACGACGCCGGCAATACGGACGGCTCTGCAGGCTCAGTAGATTGGCCCGAAACCGACGACAAGTTCAAGGCAATAACTGGCTTCACGTCTTTTGTTATTTGAGCAGACGCCGACGGTTCAACAGGCTCGGTTACCTGCGTAGAGATAGTCGAAGAATTTAGTGACGCCGAAAGCAGTGATCTTGATGCTTCATGGGCCTCGACAGGCTCGGTGGTCTGATGTGCGATAGATGAGACATCAAGAGAAGGCAATACTCTTGCTTCTGTTATTGGCGAGATGGGATCGGTGCCTTGAACAGAGAGCGCTGAGACATTGAGTGAAGGTGGAGGCGCGTGTCGGGGTTCAGTAGTGTGTCCAGACACAGATGAGATACCCAATAAGGGTATGGGGGGTGAAAGGGGCATCGTATCTTGCACTGACACTGAGGACATGTTAAATAAAGGCACAGGTGGTGATTGCGGGACTGTGCCATGTCCGGAAACAGAAGAAATGTCAAGGGATGGCACAGGCGGGGATTGAGGTGTTGTGCCATGTCCAGAGACAGTCGAAATACGAAGAGAGGGCAGAGGAGCGATCTTAGGTATTGTGTCCTGTGCTGAAAGAGAAGAGAAACGGAGCTCTTGTGGGAGAATTGCCTGTGGCGCTGTGCCTTGTGAAGTGAGTGAAGAAAGATGAAGTGTTGGCGGGAGAGGTAGCTGAGGCTTAGTATCTTGCGTCGCTATCGACGACATCGATGGTGTGGGTTTTGGCGCTTCAGGTTCTGTTCCAGTACCGACATGAGAAACTGTGGGCGCAACTGGCTCTGGAATTGGGTCCGTCATCATACTCGAATCTACCATTATTGGCTTCGGAAGCACAATCGACTGAAGAGGCGACCTGGGGACGCCTGATTTCCTGAAAGCTTCCGGTGAGGATTCGGGGGAGAGCAACAAGCTTGATCGGCTCGGCGTGCCCTCAGCAACGCTTCCATCTTCACTATCTCCGCTTAAAGCATTCAATTCAGCAAACAAGCTCTTGCCTTGAGCTGGAGTGCTGTTGTTGCTGTTGCTGATGAAACTAGCAGGAGAGTCCTTGGCGGTGGGAGGCGTACCGATGAACATATCTTGGCTGCCTCGTGGGGTAGACCTGCGGAAAGCATTCTGGCGAACCTTGAGCCTGTAACGGGGTCCCTGGCTAGGCACGGGAGTCTTGAAGTCTAGGTCATCGTATTCATCACCAGACGTTGAGGCTGTGCTCTCATACACATCGTGATGATCTTGCATGGCAAGACCAGACGGTCGCTTCCGCACAGTGCCTGTGGATGGGCCGGCTTCAGTTTCAGTCAAATCATCACTACTGTCGCCATCAAGGGTTTCTGCGCCAGTAAGGAAAGCGTCCGTAGAAGTACCGTCGCGCTCGTTGGCAGTCTCGAAGGCAGCATCGGAAGTCTCATTTGCGGTGTCGAAGTCTTCAGCGGCACTTGTCTCGGCGGCAGAGCTGAATCCATGAGGAAATGCTCCAGGAAGGGAATCACTTAGTCTTGGTCGAACTTTACTGGGCGTGTTTTGCAAGCCTTCTTGATCTTCCCAGTCCTCATCGTCCATGACGACTTCTTGGCTCCCAGTCCTCAATGCACCCAGGCGATCGGGACGAGCGGGCTTCTTGAATACATCCTTGTCGTTCTTCCTGCGCTTACCTGCGCTTCCAGGTCCGTTCAGAGAGGTGCGGTTGGTCTCGAGCTCATCACGGGCATCCTGGAGCATACGCTTAAGCTCAATTTTTTCGGTCTTTTCCCGATGAATGTTGTTCTTGAGCTGTTGGATCATGCGATGAGCATGGTGAAGCGAATGCTTAAGTGTCTCGGACTCGAGCTGGCCATGACGCGGAGTAGCTTTGCTCGGAGAGGGTGGAGGCGAATGCTCAGGCGTAATAGTGTTGCCCTCATCCGCACCATCGCTTTGTGAGTTGTCATCAGAATTGGCGTGATCCTCGGCTCTCAATCTATATGATACAGCTCTCGCCAACTCCGAATTCTGGTTTGCCAATTCTTCTACTTTGCGTTGAAGGGCACCCCTCTCTGATTCTCCCATGCTAACATTGCGTCGCAGGCCTGACAGCTCAGTTTCGTGTTGTTTGTTCTTGTTAATGTGGTCATCGTTGAGTTTAGAGTACAATGACTTTAGTTCTTCAAATTCCCGCTCTAGCGTGGACTTTTCCGATCGGACAAGGTTAAGAGTGTGGTTCAAACGGTTCTCCTTGTCGACAGCGGTCTTTGATTGAACTTCATAATCACGAACTTGAGTTTCCAGGTTCCAATTTACGTCCTTGAGCCGGGATTCGCTCTCATCAAGGGTCCTGAGTCGCTGAGACAGCCCCTCAACTTCAATCTCAAGTTGTGACCGGTCCAAATTAGCTGCCTTGAGAGCTTCATCCTTCTCAAGAAGGACAGCCTGTAGATCCTTCAACTGCGATAGCAAAGATGTAGAGATCTCTGTTGCTAGCGCGATATCGTTGATCCGGCTGGGTTGTTGGTTCCTCTGCTTTCGGGACGGGACGCTGACTTTGGTCGGGGACTGGTGCCCTTCGCTGGAAAACACTGAAGTACCAGCTCCGGGCTCGATAGTCTCACCACTAGGAACACGAGATTTGGGAAGGAAAGCGCGAGCCGTTTCCCTGCCCACCTCGTTGAACTCCTTTTCAAGCTCAGCCAGTTTCTGGCGCAGCTCTGGCCCAATGTCATTGTCCTCCCTTTCCTTTTCTACTTCCTTGAGCTTTTCCTCCAATTCCTTCCGCTGCTGAACAAGTGCATTGCCCAGCTGCGATGTCTCCTGTAGTCTACGAGTGGTCTCTGCTAGATGGGCCTGGAGCGCCCGCTTTGCTTGCACAGGGGATCCATTTAGATACAAAGAGAACTGAGAGTTGTCGAAGGCGGAGTATCTTTGCCTCTGTGGTTCTTGCGAGGTCGCGACAAAAGGGTCGGAGCCGTTCTGGTCCTCCACGGCTTGCGCGCCCGGCGGGGGATTCGCTGTGGTTGCCATTAGTAGTTCAGTGTCTGTCGGTGCAAACGCTCAATTTTCCATTGCCTGATATTCAGTGCTTCTTGCCAAACGAGAAGACCGTCTATCAAAGAAATGCTGTGTGCAGATTGTCGGCGCTCTTGAGGCGGACAAAAGAGCGATGTCGTGAGCGCGGGACAATGAGGAGACTGTTGAGACCTGCAGATTCCCAGCTCGGCGTCGGAAGCAAAGAGGGGCCAGGAGCGGAATCAAAGGCCAGAGCAACGGCAAAGACGAGAGCGATTGTATGATTGCGGATCAGGCAGTGGGGAGGCCGGCGGAATGCACACGAGTCGAGACGGAAAAAGCAGGTCGAGCTTGGCTCAGGGTGACGCGTGGGTGGAGAGAGAAGAGAGTAGGCGACACGGCAGCGGCTGCTGGGACTTGAACGCGTTTCCGTCACACAAGGGCGAGGAGGCGAATGCGCATCATCGAGGTAGGCAGCGCCTACAGAGGCAAGGAGAGGAAGAGAAACGCCAGAGGGGCGAGGGGGAGGGCAGAGCAGCAGAGGAGAGCGATCAGAGTGGAACGGGTGTTGTTTTGCATCAACGAGATGAGCGTCCGTGCGGGCGATTTCCAAGGTTGTCCGTCTAATTGACCCCAAACATCAACAAGACAAGGAGGCAGCCCACATTATCAATTGGCTGTCGGCGACTACTTTTTGCGCGCCTAATGGAAGCACTGGATGGGGTGGTCTCAGTTCTAAGAGGTAAGTAGTCTGAGTAGCAGGGCACTGTCTGCACCAGTCCCATCCCATTGTCGTGGTGTGGCGTTCAGCCAGGCGATCATGCCATTGTGGGCCAGCTGTCAACGTGCTGTAAGTATTGCGGTGGTATGTATGTACCTTAAGTAAGTAACGGATTATATTGCAAAGTAACAATACGCATGCCCACTTCGACTGCAGGACCTCCGCTGACTCCATCTCACCAGCATCGACACGGAACAGTCTCCAGCGTCTCCGTCGTCCGCCAGAGACATGGTTGAGCGCTTGGACTATTTGGTAGGTCTCCATCTCCGGAATCGTACAGGTACAATACATACTAAGGTACGGTAAAGTGCCTCCACTCTGGCGGCGCTTGTTGCCGAGGAACAATCAACAAACTCCTATTCGACTTGTGTATCTGCTCTGCTTGTGACAAACCTAACATCATATTGTAATTATGCGCCTACCTACGGGGGGATCGTCGCCGTTATTCGCAAATCCACAAGACTGAGTCACAGGCAGCCCGCGGCAGGGTTTCTTAAAATTGATGAAGCAAATTGCCAACGGTACCCTTACCTTGAACGGTCCTGGTCGTGGGCGATTCGGGTTAGGCTCTGTTGTGTGGACCAGACGCGTATGACGCCACAACAAACATCACGTGCATGGGCCTCTCCGATTTCTCAGCCACGGCTTGGCTCGAACTTTCCATATCCATCACAAATTCTACCACTTACCGCCGCCCATATTTGAACATTTTCCCCAGCTTCTGCTCGCCCTCACCTCCCACTACTCGCAGACATGGACGCCCCGGTCGTGAAATTCAAGAAACGAGGCGCCAAAGCCGCTCCCCGCAAAGTTGCGCCGCCACCACCACGATCCGACTCGGATTTCTCCTCTGGGTCTGAAGCAGAAGACGAGGACGGCCGCGTAGTGAAGAGGCGGAAGACCAATGAAAATGCCCTGAAAGCATCCACAGCTGACCAAAAGGCGAAATCGGGCTTTGAGGGCACCACAAAGTACGAAGCCGACCACTCGACAGTCATTGAAGCCAGCTCTGACGCCACCAAGCAGACGAACTGGTACGAAGAGAAAGAAGACGAAGCCCTGAGCTCCAAAAACCTTCTCGGTACCGTACGAACAAAACCGCAGTCGTTCATAGAGAAGAACCCTGATGCGCCAACCCGGCAGGTCGGACCGCAGAAAGCTTCAACAAACATCCGGACGATTACAATCACAGACTACACCCCTGATGTCTGTAAAGATTATAAGACCACTGGATTCTGCGGTTTTGGCGATAACTGCAAATTTTTGCATGCCCGTGAAGACTATGCAGCTGGGTGGAAGTTGGACAAGGAATGGGAGATGTCTAATAAGGGCAAGAAGCCAGGAGGAACAGTCGTAGCTTCAGCAAACAGAGACGCAAAGGATAAAGATGAGGACGGCATAGATTTGGAAATGCTAGAAAAGATACCTTTCGTGTGTTTAATTTGCAAAAAGCCATACAAGACGCCAATCATCACCAAATGTGGGCACTATTTCTGCGAGGCCTGCGCATTGAAGAGATACCGGAAGGATCCCACATGTGCCGTCTGCAATGCTAAGACATACGGCGTCTTTAATGGAGCGAAAAATCTTCAGAAACTGTTGGAAAAGAAACAAAAATGGGAAGACAAGAAAAAGGCGGAAAGTGAAGAAGCGGAGAAGGAAGGGGGTGATGATTGAAGAGAATGCGAAGATCTTTGGAAAATCTCAAGCATTCATAAATGAAACTGCAGACGTTGTCCAAGTCATGCACACTACACCTGAGCGAAATAAGAGCAGTATTTCTTAGTTGATACTCATACTTCACTTCGATCTTAGGACAGGTGTCTAGAGTGTTCTGTAGAGGATCATGGGCAATCAGGCTCTCGCGAGGAAAGTTGCATTGTTATATGACCTAACTAACGATGTCCAACAAGCAAAGCATCCCGACAGTAGGGGCCTGCCAAGATAGCTAGGTAGAGGCACAATTGACTGCTGACGGCTAAGGCCGCAGCACAGCGATGTTTCAGTTCCTTTTAGTTCGCTTGTGAATTTTGTATGCAAGTGAAATCTGCCTGTCCACTGAAGTAAAGTCACGATCAGAAATGTAAAGGCGAGCCTTGAAATGATCCTAGATCATAACCGCCATACAGAGTTATTGAAGTGCCTCAACATTTGTGTATTCAGAGGAGTAAGCTTCGAGGGCTGGCTTAATACCACAGATGAAGTCTGCCTTCCGATCTCTCGATACCAGAACTATTCGACGCGAATTGTCACGCGTCACGAGATTTCGTGTCCTTTTCGCTGCTGAAACATCATTGGTTCTGGCGCTAAGCCCAATTTTACGAGTCAAGTAAAGTGGAGAAGACTCCCCCACTAATCTTCTTCCTCACTCAAGCTCCCACATGTCTATCATCATTTACACCAAAGCTTCAACAGAACTGTGTGGCAAAATTTCGTCAACGGCTCATTGAGCTTGATCAATTGGTACTTATTCCACGTGTCCCGCCGTTTAGCCTTACCGCACACTTCCATTTAGCTCCCGTCGTGCTGGCCACGAATCTAGAGCTTGCGATCTATTACCTGTACAGCAGACCGTCTTGTTGAAATTAGCCTACTTAACGGCTTATCGCAATGGCCGATACTGGTCCTATCTGTCGAGCTCGTCTGTTGTCAGACCTGACTGGACAGACCGCTTGTGACCAGCCGGCGACGTCCGTCGATGGGAGACTGTGTGCCTTCCATTCGCGACAATGTCAAGGTACTTGATACTTTTCAATTATGCTTCTCAATATAGCCCTTCTTCTCAGGAGTCTATGCACGTTTTGCATAGTAGAGAACTGGGCTTGGCGACGTTCATTTTATCTACATATTCGATGCCAGTATGATATAATCGACATGTTGCTGACACAACTCATAGCACTGTATCGAGGATACAAGAAACGTAATGCAGAGCTCGATGCACTTGCTAATGAGCAGCCTCTCTATCTGAAGTCATCAAAGACATCTCTTGCAACACTAGACTTCAAGGATGTCAATCAGGATTCTGTGCTTCGAGAATTACACGACTATATATTCAAGAGATATAACCTTCTCGATCGAGTCATCCAAGCTCGTCGATTACATCATAGTCATTTCTTCGCTATTGATAACGACTACGGGCACGAGAAGTATCTTGACAGGCTACAGAACGAAAGGTTTGTCATGGCAAAGTCACTAGAGAAACTTGGTCGACGTGGAGCCGAGGTTATGTATGAGCAACAGCAATGGTTCGATTGGGTTAAGAAGGCTCAAGAAGATGAAGAATC
Source organism: Acrocalymma vagum (assembly GCA_028476805.1). Taxonomy (NCBI): domain Eukaryota; kingdom Fungi; phylum Ascomycota; class Dothideomycetes; order Pleosporales; family Acrocalymmaceae; genus Acrocalymma; species Acrocalymma vagum. The sequence goes on from JAQGEP010000067.1 coordinate 139,054, forward strand.
CCAAAGAGAAACAGAAGCCAAAAAGGTCAAACTAGAATCATTGCTATTCAAGCGACATCAAAAAGAGGTCGAGCGCCATCAACGAGAAATTAAGGCTAGAGAAGACAAGAAGCGAGAGGAGGAGTTTCTCAACGACGTTTACGTCAAGCGCCTTGCTGAGATGTCCATGGAAGAGGACCAAGATGATGATGAATGGGATCCTGTGCATGATATCTTCGGTTACGAGAGGGAAAACTACGTTGACCTTATCAAATTCTTTCTCATGCTCAAAGATCAGGACATCCTGGAAGAGTCAACCGCTGAATCAGATGTTACTGGATCGAGTAAGGCCACGGAATCCAAACAGGCAGAGAAAACTGCCCCGGAAAAAGCCTTGTCAAAGAGTGCAAAGAAACGAGCCAAGAAAGCGAACGCAGAGATGAAGAAATTGGCAGACCCATCGGCGCAAGCAACCGATGGGAGAGGCTCTGGAATCATTGAGATGGAAACTAGAGCACAGATGAGGAAGCGACTTAGATCGCCTGTTAAATTTGAACGCCCCAAAGGATGGTACTTTGCTCCTGACGAAGACATCCCGGCCACGCTCCCCCCACAAACACCTCATATTCCCGAAGATGAGATAGAGAAGGTGCTCGACGAGGTCGCAGAAATCAAAAACTTCCTCTTCTGCCGACTTTTGCTTTCCCAAGCCACACTTCTCCCCGTCGCACTCGAGGCCAACAATATCGAAGAGTTTCTTGCTAGTGATAGAGTCACCAGGCAGAATTTACGGGATCTGTGTATCAAATTAGAGCGTCCAGGCCTGCAAGATGTTCGAGATGCATGCGCAGACTTTGTTCGAGGGGAAAAAGAGGATGATGAGCCAGAAAAGGCTGAAGACGCAAACCAAGACTCCGATGACTCGGAAGAAGATGACAAAGTAGATGATAAATACGCGCTGAAGGCTAAGAGTCGCTTCAAAATACCAAGGAAATACCAAACCAAGCGCGAAAAAGCCAAAGCCACGAAACAACCGGGGTTCCCTCTTGACAACAAGGCTTTCGATTTAAACGACAACGACGGGCCTATCGACTTTGGCAAGATCACTGATGAGAGCCGAGAGAATCGAAAGCGAACTCGCATAAAAGTCTGTGGTCGATACATGTATAACTATCCAAGCGAGAAGTCCCTCCAAAGAGACGGATGGTTCCACTTCTCAATTATCGCGAAAGACTCCGAACTCTTTGATGCTATCGAGCTTTGCCGTAATTGGAACGAGTTCTTCGAACTCAATATTCTTTGCATGCACCATTTCTTTCCTGCTCCGAAGTGGACAATGTTCACCGGAGATATCCTACGACAGCAGCTTCTCCAGCTTGGCGTCATACCATACTTCCTGAGCAACAAGGCAGAGAGCATGACCCATTACTTCCAAAGTGGCAGTCGGGGTATGAATCGGCGAGCACATCAGTACACAGAAATGAGGAACTTCTTGTGTGCACACATCAGGCGAGATGATCCTGTCAGCAGGCGGTTCATCCAGTATTTGAGCATGGAGACATGGAACCTTCGCACCTTGGTCCGTGATCGCAAGACTGGCCGTGTACTCATTCAACCGCCGGACGAGGAATTGTGGATCCTGCGAGAGAAGAGTGGATGGGGCAGAGCAGCAAAAAGGGACTATGAGATTATCACCGAAGTTGGACCGGTCTTCTTTGAGACAATGGACAAAATCCGACAGTGGCACTTTGGCTTTGAAGAGTACTACGATGTCTACATTTGGGACGCTGCTCCAGGTCGGCCCTTTACCCTGCTGCAACGTAAAATTGAAGAGGCAAGTCAATCCATTCGAATTTCAGCCAAAAACTAATCAAGTCAGACCATGAGCCGCGCCCTACGTGTTCACGAGTTGCTAGACATGTTCAGTGTCACGGCACCCATTCTCAAAACCCTTCACCGGGAACCGGATACCAAACGCGTCCGTAGTATCAAACCAAACGAGAATGTGCCGAGCATGTTTGATGAACTCAAAGAGAATGCAAGGTCCTGGAGATGGACCCCTGAGGGAGGAATTGAGAAAGAAGTATTCGAAGAAACCTACATATACACTGAGGCAGACGAGCTAGAAGATGCTATTCTTTTTCCATCTGAAGCGACAGGCGACATGAAGAACAATTTGTTCAAACACGTTCCAAATGCAATGGTACGATTATTACTATCCTCAAGCTTGGTTCCTAGATGTCTGAACGAACTTGAATATGTTATCGAAATAGATAGCTAACTTCGATAATAGGAACTCTTCGAGAAGAGGCCCGTTATCGACGTTCGTAGATTCGCCGCCGATCTCGACACTGACGAAGACTTATCGCCTTCAGATGAAGACGACCTTGATATTTCTGAAGAAAGCGATGATGGCTATGAGTTTGATATCGCTGGCGGAAACTCCAGTGCGAACGGCAAATCCGATCGCATCAAAGACAAGAACGATGAAAGTAAATTGGCTGAATTGAACAGAGAAGGTGAATTGGGGTCTCCAGTTGATGATGACGGTGATTCTGCCTGGGACACAGAAAATGAGTCTGTCGCGCCTAACGAAGAAGATGTCATGGAAGCTATCGATATGTTTACGGAAAACTTCAAGGCGTCACTTAGAAGAGAGCCGGATTATTTCGTGTCCATCGTGAAGAATCCATCGAGACACCATAACATTCCGGCCTCCGTCAGGGAAAATCCTTGTGACCTCATGGGAGTGCTACGAATGGCGTTGAGGAGCCAGAAGAAGTACGGGAACTCGCACAACGATATAGAGACCGACTTCTTCAGGCATATCGATCGACAAAAAAGTAAAGGTATGCAATTTGCAAACTTCTAAAGAGACATAAAGAAGAAGAAAACTAAAAAAATCACAGTTTTCAAGCAATGTTGGCACATGGCCGATGGGGAACCTGGCGCTCGGGTGAGATATCTTGAATGGGAAGTCATTGTGGAGTCCATGGACAACTACATTATGAGCAAACTCGACACAGGCCCTTTCGAGCTCTGCAAATTTATGGAAATGGCACGAGAATTCACTCAAGAACGGCGAGTCGTTGATGACGCTTTCAAAGCTTACGCTTCGATAGCTGTTTTCTATGAGACTAAGGATTTCCTCGAATCGGAGTATTGCTGGGCTTTCTCGAAGTCCAAGATCTTTAACCAGGAGGAGAGGGCGAAAGATCTCCCCGACAGACGAACACACTTAAGCAATAAGACTATGCCCAAGGAGTGTTGGGCAGAATGGGACAAATTGTTGAAGGACAACAACCGAAGGCAAGGGGATGAGGTAGAGGACCTGTACCCCATGGAGTGGCGCAAAGCTATTCGCCCAGTCATCATGCGACGTAAGTCCATCTCCAATATATTTTACTGCAACTTTGACTTACAGGCTAATTCAATCCATAGTGTTCAAGGCTGGTGTCATCTGCTCGTCGTATGGTGAGGGTGCTACAGGTTTGGCAACCGCATACGCCGAGCCTGGCCGCTCTCTGGATCTGTACCTCGATTACCGGGTCAGCATACCCAGTATACGAGCCCTGCAATTCTTGACCGATCCCACGCCATTGGATCGATCGTACATTCTGAACAAAGCCCGTCGCTTCCGCGAAAAGTATCCCGAAGCACGGTTCGCAGCTTTGAGAATGTGGTCCGCGCCCCACTTTTACCCGCTCATGCTTGGGCTCGAGAAGCGGGAGCTATGCTCGTTCTTGGATGATCGAGGACGGTGCTGGGAGTTCAAGTTTATTCCCAAGGATATGCCTTTCAGCGAGTGGTCTGCTCAGCAGCAATTGTCCCTTCGTATCGAACCGTATAGGAGCATTTTCGGGTCAAGGGTTTTCGTTGCACGGGATTTGGTCATGGTCATGGCCGAAAATGCAAGCGAGTTGAGGAAGTTGGCCGCGGGGGCGACGTGGGCTGTTCAGACCAAGCCCTGGAGACTTGAGATTGACTTTTGGCGCAGCTTTGTCAATGTTGATTTGAAGTTTTTGGAGGGTCTGCATCCGAAGTGGTTGGAGTAGATGAATTCCCGGGAGGTAAGTATCAGTTCTTGTTTTATTAGGCGTCCTTGCTATAGTTCACATTTAGCTGCGAGGGGTGCGTATCTTAGAATGAAATTGTTCATTTTGCCGCGTCTTTGATTTTAAAGTTTGGGAAAGGTTGCGCGTAGCTCCGTTCCCACAAGTCAGATGAAGTTATTGTTACATGGCAGAGGGACTGCGTAATCGTAAATGTACCATGTAGTTCCCAGTTCACGGATCTGATGCACAAGTAAACATGCTCAATATGAACGCATGCTGCAGGTTGGTCCATGCTTATGATAAAGTAGAGTGAGGGTTGCACAGCAGTTTCTCCTCCACGTAGTTGAAAGGTGGCAAGTCAGTGCTTTGTTCATGACATGTGAATAGCTCCATGATTTAGCCGTAATATGAAGGACTATCTACTGGTCTCAGCAGGGCGGGATACAATGCAGTCTCCTCAACTAAAAGCTGTGCGACGTCGTCTCCCAAGTCTAGGTTTCAATAACCAGTGAAGAAGGGAAATGACGTATCAAGTCTACTGCTCGTCGATACTACCTCATATGCCATGTTCGGCAAAGACGATCCTTCACCAAGCGGCTCTATCGCGATAGGGTACAATCCCCGAACTGGCCCACCTCCATTCACACCGTGCCCTGCGATGCCGACAAATTTTTGCACTCCTGAGCCGAAATCGTGCACCGCGAAGTAAGGTTGGCACTGATATCCGGGAGGCTGGTAAGAATTAAGGTAAGAAGACGATGATAAATCTTCTTCTGATAGTCCATTTCGAAGGGTCCTCCCATGACTCGTCCAGAACTAGACAAAATCGTCAGCAAATGCAGGATATGTTCAAATTATATTTCAAACCTACCGATAATGAGATGATGCGACTGAAATCATTGTACTCGGCGTCAAAGCCATTCAGCGATTCACCTTCGTCAAGTTCAAGCTTTGCAAACTCGCCTGAAAGTACGCCGATGGAGCGTCGAATGTTGTCTTGGAAGTTGAATGCAAGCCCAGTTACTCCAAGGCAGTCTTTGTGGATTTCAAGAGAGCATAGATCTCTTTCGGTACCTTCATGATCCTGTTCGGTCCAAAAGACTCTTTCTGGGACTGTCCAGCTCTGCTCCCCATCAAACTTCACAAAGTTATATTTCTCTCCCTTCGTGTTCGGCTTGAAAAGAATTCTGACATCATCGTGCCTCACACCAACAGCCCAGTATATTTGGTCCTAGCGGAGTTGTAGTAAGTAAGGTGTTCTCCTAGCAATTACCGCAAAGTTCAACTCACCAGAGTTTGGTATACATTTTCTCGAAAATTGAGTTCCATGACCTGATCAAAGTCTCCTGTGGAAATTTCATACGCAGAAACATTGGAGACCATACGAATGCCAACCAGCTTACCAAGAGGATCTGGGCTTTCAGTCTCAGCCTCGGCGCTTACAGTGAAAGAAACAAAAGAGATCTTCTCATTTTCTTGGAATTCCCAGCATCCAATTTCCTTGTGCCACTGGCCCAAGATTTCCGGGGCCAAATTGTCGTCATAGTATTCAATCCACAAACCAGAGATTTCTTCCTGGGATCGGACACAACCCTGGTCACCAGCAGACAGTCGTATTCGGCGGATGTTTTGGAGACTCGCGACTGTCAGAAAAGCACTGTCTTGAGGTAAGATAGATGGTCCAATCAGTTCAGTGCTCACATGGGTGGGCTGGACAAAGTGTTGATATGGAGCCATCATGGACGCATTGTGGTCTGGAATCGTGGCTATCTCGAGACTCCTCAACGCGCCAGTATCATTCCGCTGTAAATATATGAGCAGCAAGAAACAAATAAATGGTGTAGCTTCGAGAAAAAGTTGTGATCGGTACCTTTTCCAATAACCCTACAAACCCTGTTATGACATCCCCTTTTGCAGGTCTGAGAGTAACAGGGACGCTACCATAAGTGGAGAGGGAAGGAAGTCCGAAGCGCTTAGAGCGCCCCCAGTTGGTACGGATCTAGACTCCATAAGCGCATGTATTGCATATGTAGGCAATGAAAATTTTGGGCCGTTTAACGTACCTCAATAGCCAGTAAAACGTCACTGTAAAGCGTGAACACGTCGACGACTGAAATCATCTCACCCTTGGGGCCATCTAAGAGAAATGACAAATGAATCGCGGAATGATCACCAGAACTATCCGATACCGTCCTCCTCCCAAATTGAGTGCTACGGCCGTTTTTGTAATGGAACTGGAAGCCAATGAATAACTGGAGTTCCGCGTGCACGAAGACGGTCACTCGTTGAAGACTGGCAAGATACATCCCACCAGGTCCACCGAAGTCCACGTTAAGATAAAGATTGAAGGTCGGCTCCCTCTGATCTTCAAAAGATATTCTCTTACCCCCTTCAAACAGACGGGGAGTCCAAAGGTCAGCATAATCAGGGCTTCGCTCAGCGGCGTGAGGTCCGTCGTGGGTCCTGGTGACCTCATTGGACACAAGCGAGACATCCTGCCTGAGAAGCTGCACCGAAACTACGGTGAAGGCCTGTGTAGGGGTCAGCACTTTTAGCATACAAATGAAATATAGTGCATACACTAAAACCAAGAGCAATGCCTGCAATAGGCACATTTGCAGGATTTTGTAGACTGGCCAGCCCAACTTTGCGTTTGCTGGTGTCCATATCGCCTACGACCTGGCGATTTTCTAATTCATTCGCTAAAGAGATGAATTCCAAACCCAAGACCCCTTGTAAGTCGGCGGCTATGGTAATACTAATGAGTTTGCTTGGGTTAAAATCAAGAAGCCATTGTTCAGACGTTGGTGTAATTCGACCCGCAAATTGCCATGTTACCATCTCATCGTTGCTCCCGCAACTCACAAGTCTCAGCCCAGATACATACCATCGATCCTCAGTTGGATAGAATGAAACGCCCAATATAAACTCCTCTCCATCAGGGAGCATGACCCAGGGGAAATCGGTAGTCGATAACCTCCGGCCAGCGATTTGGGATGTCTGAGCGTTTTGAGATCCTGCGATAAATTCACTACACACTATGGGCCCAATAGCAGAAAGTGAACCAGCTGCTGGGCCAGGTAGCGTTGACTGAGAACGCTCGGACGGGTCCGATAAGAAGTTGAGATCGTATTGCAGGATCGGCAGTATATTTGTGAGAACTTGCCAGATCCTCCATTTATTTGTCAGGCCAGGAGGCCATTCTTGGTATGCGACTGCATAGTACAGTTCCTTCCAATTTACCATGTTCCAAGGTACGAATAAGCCTGCCATAGCGAACTCGAGCTCCCGTCCTCTCAGGAATCTGCTAGCCCAGAAGGATTGAGGAAGGTCGGCGGGACCAGTTATAGTCGCAACTCGTCTAGAAGCCAAGCGCAGCGAACACAGTGCCTGTAAACTCAAATGGGTGGTCGTCATGATTATGAGTTCGTCTGGGAGTCGTGAGAAAATATCAACAGTGGCTCCAGCAACTTGGATGGAGCTTCTTTCGCCCAATACATTGTCGGCTAGGGCAGGAAGTTCAGACTGTTGGCTCCAAAAAGGCACCAGAGGGTCCGAGTAGAAATGCTCCTCTAGCTTGTCCTGGGGACTATGGTGGCCATAAAATGGGCCGTAATTGTATCTGAATTGAAGCTTCTGTTGTAAAAGCTGTGCGCCACCATATCCATGGCGTGGATTCAGGATAAATCCTTCATCCCTGGGTGTGGAATGGAAAATATCGAAGAGACTGCGAGCCAACTGATTGAGATCTTCATCCGTATTAATGATCTCAATCCATGACACTGTCAACTGCCAGCAAGCATCGTGGAAAGGAAAGACTAATTCCGCTGAGGCATTACTACACAAGGAATACCTTGTCAGGTGCCTGTCGTCATCGAAATACGCGGACCTTCTATCCATAGGTGCAAGAAGTAGCGGATATTCGAGGGTACCTTTGTCAACAAGACCGACGCCGGTAACAGCTACATGATCTGGCCCGCATTTTGCATAAACTAAAGGTTTTTATTTGTTAGCAGGCAATATTTGAGGGGAATACGCCAGGCTGATTACCTGCCCGTACGTTGCTGAGCCAAAACAAGCATTGCTTTACAGTAGCAGCGTCTCTGACAGGTTCAATAACAACACCACAGAGCGAGCAATATACGTTTAGCTGGTTCATTTTCACCCAACAAGATATGAATTTTGCATGGAGGACAAGATGGAAGTCAGAGAACCGAAGTCAGAGAACCGAAGTCGTGGAAGTCGGAAATAAGTACCGTCCTACACGTGAGTGGCTGTACGTCTTGAAACGTCATCATGGTGGGGCTTGTGTAGCCTAACAGGCCGCATAGCTAATACGAAAGCCATTTCTTAAATTTCAACTATCATTCTAGGCTAATCAGGTATCTATATAATTCTAGCAGACCTAAGATGCCTTGGATACTAAGTAGGTAGGGCACCTACCGTATTTGAAACCGCCTGCAACACTCATTCACTCTTCACGCTCACAAAACCTACTCCACTCAAACAACCGTCACTACCTATTACCAACGAAGCGAAGACTTCCCGCTCGCTACGATGGCGTTGAATGCCAGGCTTACGTGCGGGCTGCATGTTCCGCCTCCTCAAACTCAACACTACCAGCCATGGGAAGATGGTTAGCCCTATATTTAGCGTGAACTTCCAACGTACCCTAACACAATCTATCATACCGCAAGAAAAATCCGGGGAAAGGACTCGAGGCTAGTTAATTGTAACTAAACGGCTGTTTCTTGGCTTCAACACGACTTTATAAGGAGAATGAGAATAAGATATATCTAGCTATGTTGGTTCATGTACCTTTTTAGGTTATTTTGGCGGCGTACTTCAACTCCTAGTACGTATTGCTAGATTTCTGATCCATGACAGCTTCACTCTACCTTAGTTTCGCTTCGCAACGTTCTGATAATTAGGATAAAGCAGCTGAGAGAAACTGATATTCAAAGCCTGTACATGTGTAAGAATTAACTCGTGCTAGAAGAGAGAAAAAAAAAGGGAAGTGGAAGTTTCCACAAAGTCCAATCTCAAGCCCAAGCCCAGCAACCATCGAAGTAACTAGACTTTTCTATTCGAAAACTTGAACTTCGACTTTGTTTGTGCTCAGAAATAGAGATTCAATTCAAGCTACCAACTGAATGAGTCTTCACTCCGGCATACTTGGCGAGAGATTTTGGTGTTATTTTAGCATTTGTGATTACAAATATATCAATTATCCAAGTATGCTGCTGACATCCGCGCACACCTTTCCGTCACACCTGGTGTCTTGTTATCAGGCTGTTCTGTTCTGCGGATGTAGTTGCCACACAATGAGCAGCATACCCTCTTCATTGCTAGAAAATGATTTGTGCTGAAATGTTAAGGATGGGACACATGCTTGTCATGATTGCTGGTACCTGAAACATTCTTGCGGCTAAGTAACTTGAGACACTTTATTGGGTGACACTTATTCTTTAGATAGCCACTGGTACTAAAGACTCGTTGTAGTCAAGATAGCGAAATACATATAGACGCATTACTAAGTGATTGCCAAAGCAGCCTAAATATAACGTCATACTCAGAGAATGATATATCAGTAAACAGATCATCACACGAGATTGGAATTTAACAATGCCAGGTTATTGTTCAATGCATACTGATGTGGTTAATTTATGCCCCTGCTGGATGCACGTACGTCAACGGCTGCGAGTCATGGTGATGGCGTCAATAAAAATACCCAGCAAAATATACGGACCCTGGCAATGACCCATCAGGTGGTGGAGGGGTGGAGAACCGAACGTTGAGGGCTGCTTTAGATAGTACTAGCTACCTTTCCTTACTTAGTGTGGTAGGGGTCAAAAACCAAAGGTTGTCTAGGCGATGCCACATGATGCTCTAGGATTGTTGCTCTGAAGTGGGCTGTTTGGATACCCAGTGGTATTTTGGAAGTTCAATGGCTCTATCCCGCGTATTAGTATAAACATGGGAGCAGCAGAGCAGTTTAGCAGAGAACACCAAACCACGTCCATGTCGAATTCAGAATGGGAGATGGTCAGACAGGGGTGCTAGGGGAAATTCAAAGTCGGTGAGGACTTGGGCGAGATGGGTAACACAGCAGAGACAGTGGATTATTCGAGGCCCAGTTGTAGCATGCAGGAACACGGATAGATGAAGGGGAGGGATAATCAACGGCGCTGCACAAGCGGGATGGCACATGCTTGCAATCAACAAGAGTGCAGATCGTTGCAGCGGCGTACAGGCCGTGTAGAGCTTTGGGCGCCGGGATAGCCGCTTCTGGAGCTTCCATGCCGTGGGGGTTGCAGATGGTCGAGACGCTGGCATGTGAAGTCTGGGGGTGGTGAGTTTAGCCGGGGGGGACTGGCGGTGAAAGATGGTGTATTGCGTGAGAATAGGACGGGGTCTGTTGGGAAGGGAGAGCAGACGTGTCATGGGCATGGGTCGTGTCCATGTCGTGGATGGTGGATGGTGGTGGTCATGGTCGTCGTCGAAGTAGACAGTCCAAAAACACACCCCGGGCCGGTGCTGGCCGAACTTGCTACTTCGGGCCTGGCGCCCGTTCTAGTAGACTCGAAATCAATCCACCATTTGTGATCCCATGAGCGCGCCCCTCCGCCCGTTGCTTGTGAGCACGCAGAGTTTTGCTCCTTTGCGCTTTTGCTCTTTGGCTTTTATACACTGCCGCTGCTGTCCGCTCCCCACCAGCAATTGCTTCCCGTCGCTGCGCCTCTCCCCACCGTGCGCGTGAGGCTTTCTGTCCTGCCGCGGTCGAATCCTCGAGGCCCTTCACGTCCGGTGACTGTCCAGCTGCCCACCCCTCCATCTGGAGACCTCCAACCCCCAGCCAGTTCGCCGGCTGCTTTTCCGGATGCGTCCCTCTTTGAGACGAGGTATGGTGCTCCACCGCTGTTCCGCCTGCCTGGTGCCCGCTTGGAGACACGAGACAACTGACAGCTGCGCCAGGTGCCATCCCCGAATGTTGCTGCGTTGTACAACTCCATCGACCCTCCGAGTAGAGTCGCGAATATATATAATATATATAACCCCTAACCCCACACGCGCCAGTCGCTGTGCGCGGACCCCTGTGGCGCCATTGTCCCCCAACAAGAAACCCTACGCCACGATCAGCAGTAAATGCTGCTGCATCCGGACCCGAAGCTGGCCGAGGTTCCAGGCTTCTCATCCGAACAATTGGAGAGCCTGACCCGCAGCGTTGAGCTGAAAAAGCAACAGCTCGAAAACGACATCAAGGCATACATAAAGCGCAAGCAGGATGACCTGCGCAAATATGAGCGTGAGGTTGGTCTCCACATACCTTGAAGTTCTGTCCCGCAACCGGAACCATTCATAGAGCTAAATTGGGATTAGCTCCTAGACGAGTACCGCTCCAAGCAACAGGCCTCGACTTCTGAATCCGTGGATAAATCATCCGATCGTCGTCATTCTGAGACCACCAGTCTTGCGTCTTCGGGCTCCCCCGCGCCTTTTACCACCACCGACCCCTCCAACGATCCGTCATCGAACTTGAAGAAGCTCCCCGCAGACGAAAAGGCTAAGCGGCCAAAACACACTCGTGTCCACAAGCGCGAGCAGGAGCTATGTGGACTCGTGACGCCAATATTCTTGCCTCTTTTGGATGCCGGTGAGGCTTCGCCAGTCAAGCGGAAAAAGGAGAAGAAGCGAGTTGAGGAAGAGACGGGACAGGTAAGAGGCGGAGTGTCGCGTTCTTCTGAACCGGAATTGCCATCAAGAGATGGTGACAGACATAAAGAGCATAAAAAATCTCGCAGAGAGAACAGAGGGGAGAAGATGGAGTTGGTAGAAGAAGGCGCCAGTGGTGACTTAGCCAAAGGAAACCAGAAAGCAGATTCTGGGAGGAAACCAAAACGATCGGTTGTTAAGAAATCCAGCCTGAAGCATAATAATACGCCTCGCACGAGGCGGAAAAGAGTCAGCCTGGTTATCGATGATCAAATTGTACTTCCTGCGGAGGACATACCAGAGCCTCCACTCACCTCTCCCAGCGAAACCGCCACATCTACCGCGTCCAACTCCACTGCCTCTCTTGAAGAAGTGCTTGATCCTCGACTGGTCCCTCGCGAGGAAGTTCGAACCCACCACGGGCATCATGAGCACCGCATACATCAGGGTCCTATGCACCACAGCCTTCCTCTTCCAATGCATCTTCCCAGCACATCACCAACCAAGCACACCGGCCATACTCTACCCGATTCGCCATCTGCCATCCAAGCGGAACGTCACTCCGCAGAAAATAGGAAATTAATTCTCGGAGACCCTTATGGCCCCCCACAGACAGCCACACGAACGTATCTAGATCCTTCTCCTTCGCACCCCGACTTAGTGCTACCGCTGGATGGCGGGCCAGGTCCTATTTATGCCAATTCGCCGGAACGTGAGGAAATGGAAGAGGACCAAGATTTCGACACCTATGTCGGCGGTATGAGTGGGTCTGGTGTAGACGACGTGAACCAGGTGGGATCTTATGGCTACCCATCGAGCCTAGGCGCGAGCTACCTAGAGAGCTACATGCAGAATCGACCACTAAGCGTGCGTATGGCAGCAGCCGAGAAGGCGGAGCTCGAGGGAGAAGAAAAAGCAAGGCTTATCAGGAGAGAGCCTGACAACGACCTGGACGTGGACACTGATGTCGGCCGCGTTGAAGATGTAGACGAAGACATGGAAGTCGTAGGCAGCATGGAGGGATTCTAGTTTTTGATTTTGGTTGGAAAGACGGGGGATATCCATGTATATAAAGCACGATATATCTGGGGAAATACTTTTTTTTGGATATGAGCAGTGTATTGACCGACGGCCGACCGCCGGCGACGTCAACTAATTTTCCTTGGTTCACCGAACTTTCTCCCTTTTTGTACATTTGCATTACTCTTGGATAACGGGTGCGGTCGTCTGCTTTGTATTTTTGTTTCTTCTGCTCGCTTTGCTATCGGAGTTTCTTCTTTCTTCTGGGTACGGATGTAACGAACGGACCAATGGATGGATGGATGGAACAAAGGTCCAAGGACACCACATAAATACTTGCAACTTCTGTGCATTTTCCGGGGTGGGAGGCTTATTTGATCTGATCTGACTTTGAATACTAGTCTCTTTGTCTTTTTAGTAAAGGGAAGAAAGTAAAGTCAAACATGGCTTCTTTGGCATGTCAATCGCTGTTTTCCACTGTTTTTTTTTTCTTTTCTTTTTGTTGGCTGATTCTTGTTGCGTTTGGGATTAGGGCGTCCGTCTGGGTTTGACTTGATAGGTGTCGCGTCTTTTGGGTTGGTCGGGAATTGAGGTTGTGGATGAGGATGCGTGAAGTTGATAACATGGCTGTTTTTTTTTTCATAAGAAAAAAGGAGGTTATTGGTTTTGCTTTGATTTGTTGTGATGGCTCTTATGTCAGTCAGTCAGTGTACTTGCCTGCTTGCATCCATGCTTGTTTGCTCTGATATCGCCTGCATATTCAATCAATCAAACTGTAAATAAAAAGCGGTGGCGACGAAGAAGAAAAAGAAGAATGGAGCTCACAAATAGCTCACTCCAGTCCGGCCCAGTCTAATTTGAACGACATCTGTTATTCGAAAATCAACAACGTTTCAGAGCTGTCGAGGTCTTTTGTACGAAGGAGAACGGTAAGAGGGCGTTTGGTTATGGGGACTTGGAAAGTAATTATGATTATCAAACAATTTTTCAAAGACAAAGTAAAAGGCGTATTCAGGTGAACAGTGAACAGACAAGACAAGGTGGTAAGGAAAGGTGTGAATGAAAAGTATGGCAAGTATCTCCCTGCAGGGTTTTCAAAACATGCTTATATCAAATCAAAACGGGGGGTGGGGATGGATGTAGATCTTATCATATGCATCCGAGCATGTACATCTCGGCACAAGCACAACCCTAAGCCGCTTGTCAGCCCTCTCTACAAGCAAAACGCCCTATCCGAACTTGATTACATTACGCCCCAAATCCAAAAGACAATAAAAATGTCCCGCTCCCTGTAAGCACCCATTCGACACCTTCCGAACTCGAACTCCCTCTTATACTCGTTTAGGAACCAACACCCGAATAACTTTCCTAGTTCCAGCCCCACCCAAAACCATACAAACAAGACGGCGAATGAATTGAATTGAATCGAAGAGAATCCCTCATTTCAGTCCTAGACATGTCGAGTAGAAAATTCGAATAACCAAGCTTTACCCACTATCACGCTCGCTAACTTGCTCCACCCGGTTGACTACTCTGTCCAGCAAGGAAACTAGCTCGTCGGAAACAAAACCCGGGCCATCCTTCTGTACGAAATGGCCGCACCCCACAGCTATTATGGGTCCAATGGCTTTGCCTTCTTCGGTTATTTTCACTAGTCCTTCGTTGTATTTAGTCCAGGCGGGGTTGGCGTAGGTCATGGTGAGGACTTTGGGGGTGTGGAGACTACCTGTGTCTGTGCCGGGGAAGTTAGCTTCCGTGAGGGGTGTTTGATTAGCTGGGGTTTAGGCAGGGGAAAATTGGGAATGGGTAAAGTGGCTAGGAATGGAGTAATGAGGGGCTAGGGGCATACATGATTGTTCGGCGAATGTCTCCCAGTCGTGGCCTACAACGGTAAGGTATGGGCCCTCACCACCGTAGCCATCTAGTCTTGGGCCGTCGGAATCCGGGAGTAGTTTTGCGAGATTGCGTCTTGAAAGGCCTTCCTGGTTGGGAACATCTGGATGGAACATTCTCCTGTACTTTTCTCGCGTGTCTCTTACGTCATCTTCGGTAACGCCAGGTGGTAGTGTGTTGGGATCAAAATCTGGGGCATCTGGGTTTGGCCATATGCTTACAAAGTCGCTATTCGCCATGATGGAATCCAGGAACAGCATGCCAATAACAGTGCCGGGGTAGGTTTGAGCGAATAAGCGCGCAATGGCACATCCGATGCTGTTACAGACAAAAATTAGGCAGGGAAAATTAACAGGGTTGCTAATTTCGAGATGCTCTTTCCAGATTTGGAGAGTGAACTGGCGCAGGGAACGGACAGCAGACATGACATCGTGGCCGTGACAGGGCGGAGGCTCCTTGTCATCTGGATCATGGTCAGAGTCGCCTTGGCCGTACCGATCGTAGCTAAGCAAAGCTGGGTATGGAAGGCTGTTCAAGATTCTTTTCTCTAGAAAGGAATGGATAGCCGGGTCCCATGAGCTTCTAGGCATCAACAGTCCATTGAGGAACACTACAAGCGATCTCGAGAATGGATTTGGTCTGTTGGGCTTTGATTTTGAGGCAGCATAATATGTATAATGGATTTTGGCGTTTGGTTTGTTTTCGAGCACGAGAGAGGATATTTCTGGCTCAGGAAAGGGCGGAATGTCTTCTTCGGATGACTGTTGAGACACGTTCACTTTTGGGGTAGCGAGCTGAGGGTGAGGCTCGACTCCTTTCATGAATTCTATTGGGTCGATGAAGTTGTTGGGAGCAGCGCCCGCCATTCCTTGGTTGCTGTTGGGTTCTGTTTTGGTCATAGCTAGGCGAGCTGCAACTACAACTAGTTGCGGATAAGCTTTGAGCGCCGCTGGTAGGAGGCGGTAGAGTCCAGCGGTACTCAGGAGGGCCCTGAGTGTGGTGCTTGAGAGCTTGAAAGTTGACGGTTCTCTAATTGACAGGACTTGTCTGTCTGTGCAGGTTGAGCAGTTGGAGAAATGGATTGCTATATAAGGAAAGGCTGCCGAAGACCAGCTATGTATTCGTATATCAACAAGGCCGGAGATGACCGGAAGGGCTTAACAACGACTTAGTAAGTGGGGACGAGAAGAAAACTTTTGAAGAGGATAAGCCAGCTTCGAAGGTTTGGCGTGTTCTCTGGAAGATTCGGCAAGCTAATATTTGGTGCTCTAGGTGTGCTACCCCTCTCCAAGGATTGCATCTAAGGCGGGACGACGACACGATCTTCACAAGGTCCAGGCAGAATACGATACGCACGCGGCTTGCCTAGAGGTCAGCTGCTCGAATTGTATAGCTAGTGGTATTTGGTTGGAGGTAAGGCCTCCGGCAGCACAAGACGAGGCCAGGGCTATATCGGGACAAAGAATTTGCATATAGGGTTCAAGGGCGACAAGTGGACGAGTGATGATAGAGCGGGTAAGGGAGAGGGAGGTTGCCAAGGCAGATTACAGTAAGGCGCGGCAAGTCAACAGAAGGCAAAGGCAAAGCCAAAAGGAAAGGCCGCCGAAAAAGGCCCTTAAGCGGTTTCCACGGGTTACTGGGAACTGACAAGTGCTACTGCTACTGCATGACACCTGGGCAGCCGTTGGCTGGCTTGGAGGTGGATTGGATTGGATTGGATTGGATTGGATGGAATGACGGGCAGATGGATGCACGCTGCGGCGCGACGAACAAAGGGAACATGATGGGAAGCCACATGGGATAGGAAACAACAAAAGCAATGGGGCAGAGACTGATACGGGGTCGACGACGCAGGGACTTGTATCTAATGGTGGAAGGCCTCGCGCCGCTGTCGTAGGTCGTAGGTCGTTGCTAAGTAATATGTCGTCGACGTGACAAGTTGATAAGGCAATGGCTAATGTTGATCATGCTCGATGCCGGCGATTGAGCGCACGGTGAGGGACTGGAAGGTGGAAGGACTGCGAGGGCTGCGAGGGCTTGCGAGGTGCGATTTCCAGGCAAGTGGGTCCCCGCAGGTACCGATTGCAGTTTCCCTATGACGTGTGCGCGTCCGGGCGGTCCCTTCCTCTTCACCCTCTAGTCATACGCCGATCCCGCACTAGACCAATCCGCCTAGACACTTTCTCTCTCGCACTCCCTCCCCCGCCGTATCTATTTGCTAAACCAACAGTCTTCTTCCAGCGCGCAGTCTTAGTCTACAGCTTCAATCTTTCTCGACTTTGTTCTCTTCAGCCCAGTCGCTCAAAAACTGACGATCCACCCCGTTCGTTTGTCTCGTTCTCGTTGCAACTCCGTACCTGACGGCTGCGGCCAATAACAGTCAATCACTGCCCTAGTTGTTTGTCTGTAACACGCTGTATGTGGTACCCTTCGTTAGTCTCTTCTAGCTTTCGGTGGCCGGCCTAACTCTCACTTCTAGTCCTTGCTCTGTCTCCTCAATCACATGGCAAATTACGTCGATTCCGGCACCCAGACAATTATAGCAGGCCTGACAAAACACCCTTCCGCTCGCCCTCCACCTCTTGATCCCTCTCCTCGACCTGACATTGACACCACCACTCCCCCAGACGAAATGGCGACCGAAAAGCTCCAATTGCCCAGCGGTATTCCTGCCTTCACAAGCCCACATGCCAGAGACCGCGGCATCGTACCGTCGTCACTCTTCTCCAGGCGGAAAAACCGCCCTCAGCTCGTCGCTCGTATTTCCTTACCTGCGCCAGACCTTGACACCGAGATTCCAAAGTCCCCACCACCTACAGAGGCAGTTCTCTCGCCCCTACCTGCCGCAAACAAACTCCATGCCGGCCATACTCCCATCATTCCTCGTGCTCGCTCTCCACTTATGGCAGACGTGGACACAAGTGGTCCGCCCACCCCACAGCAAGACGAGGCCCTGAGTGGTCCCTTGACATTACCCGCAAACCCTGGTGATGGAGCTGAAGACCGCATCGAGTTGAAGGCCCTCGACAACGTACTAGAAAAGATTGCCAGAGAGCAGGAAGCAGCCATTCAGGATGAGGAGCCCAAGCCCATTCAACACCCGAGGGCAGAAGACGATCTCCCGCGCACCAGGGAAACCTCACCAAGGAAACCTAGGAGGCCCTCGGCCGACGAAGTAGAGACAGTGGACGGTGTCCTCCTCAAGAAGCCTATGATGAATTTAGGCGCGCCTTTGGGCCAGGCATAGAAAGCACGCCCACGCCGAAGATCAAGAAGCTTGACCGAGGAGTAAAGAAGTGCTGGTTTTGGCCATGGCGTTTCTTACAAAACTGATCCAAGGTGAAAATTGGCGCTTCTCGGTCATCACCGTCATTGCCTGGCATTGACATGGTTCTATTTTGTTTGTTGATTAGCATTTGGAGTCTCTTGCAAGACTATGGAGTTACTGGAAAATTGGGAATCGGGGTTGGAACACGGTATGATTGGAACATGAAACGGAAACGATACCCATGGTCCATATAGATGACGACCCAAACTCAGCTCACACGTGCAGCAACTTTGCGCAGGATGTGTTTAATAGAAGGCCTGCAGTATCTAGGCCCACCATTATGTAGGTAGACCAAAAGTCAAGGAAATGGCAAAACTCCACCGTCTTGTACAATCAAGACGACTTCTACAGTAAAATTTTCTCCAAGCATTCCTCAACATCCACGCGCTTGTGTGATTGAAAACATTTCTCTGCATTCGGACTAGCGTTATGGCTCATGGTAAAATCCGGGGGAAATATCTCACCCACGCGTTGCTCCGGTTTGATGTCACTGTACTTGGACCCCCGAATTCGGTCAGCTCCGCGGCCGCGCGTTCGGGGTTGCTCTACCAATTCAAGCCCACATATGCTTATTATCCAGGATGAAAATAATCCCGCTGGGCCCAATGAGAGAAATATTAGAGTGAGGTATTTGTATGTCCTGCCAGCAATGAGTGTGGTGCTGTGTGTATTGAAGATTGTTCAGATGAGGAAAATCCCACGCCACTGGATTTTCCGGAGTCATATGTTTACCCTTCTGTGTATGTCAAAGATTAGATTAATGGAGTCGGATTGGACAGAAGGGGTGTTTCGAGGGTTTGGGCCTGGAATGTGAGCTTGCAGTTTTCAACGCGGGATTCTTATGCACTCGGTCGACTCCACTTGCTAGCCCAACTCACTATCTTCGCTCTATTTTGAAAATCCCATCTTTTGAGCACGTAATTTGTACCACGGAAGAGTCGTTGCCAGATTTGGGTGTAAGAAGAACACCGCAACATCCAGGCGGTGTGAGAAAACACAGTAATTTATCTATGCCGTGAACGAACAAAGATCTACCGTACGCGAACCGGGAAGCCGGGTGTGGTGCGAGGTATCACAAAACGCAGATCCGATCGAGTGAACAAAGAAAAAAAACATGGCTAGCATCTGGAACATATCATTCCATGGGAACCTTTTTCTTTTTGTTGTTTGTGCTTTGTTTGGAGGAAGATAGATATAGGACTTCGATTATCGGAGAATGAGGGGTCGATAGATGGGGATCGAAGTCTCTTCATCGCTATTGCTCTTCTAACGAGGAAGACTCTCTATCTTACATTTTTCTTATTATACACAGTATGTATGCGTATCCTTGCCATCTACCAAGCCACCCTCTAGCCTTAAACCTGAAAAACCCCATTCGAATTTGAATGAAAGCCCCTACAAGGCATGTTCTAACCAAGCACTCACACAGACACAGCATACCCATCAAAGAAAGACTTCTCTTCTTCCTGCCACCAACCATATATATTCTTTGTCCGAAAAAAGGAAAAGCCCTTTGCTCGTATTCGTAATCGCAATCATGCGCTTCTTCTTCCTCCGCATAAGCGTCATCGTCTTCTCGACATTCTATTTCCCGCTCTAGTCTACTCGCTGCGTCGTCGCTTCGTAAAGACTAGGACTTTCTTTATGCGGTGCTGGGGGGTTTGGGTTTGACGCGGGGTTTGAGGTGATGATTTCTGCCAGGGTTCGAAGGGAGGGAATGAGCGGATGGTGGCGCTGTTGTTAGGTGGATTGGATGCGATGTGATGGGATGTTGGGTTTTGCGGTGGAGCTATGATTTGTTTTATTCGGCAGAGGAGGCTGGGGATGTCGCGGTGGGACCCTTTTAGGAGTTGTGCGGAGCCCGGGGTGATGTCTTGTTGCGGCATCTTGAAGCTTGAATAGACTGGTGTGGTATAGTGAGGTAATTGAAAACAGTGCTGAATACATGCGTGCAAGAAGCTTCAAGTAATCGTCTATGCAGATAGTAGATATGTCTGTTATATATGAAGCGTTTATTTTCTAACTTTGACGAGTGGAAAGATGAAAGACTTTTACTGAAAAAAACAAGAATAGAAGACAGTGATCGAAAACTTGTGTAGAAGAAGGGTTCTTTGAATGGAACCTTACAACAATAATACACTTAAGTTATTTCAAAGTACTTTACCTAAACCTTTCATACTTCTCCTCTTCCTCCATCTTCCTTTCAACTTCCACAATAATCTTGCTATCATACACATCCTCTAGCTTCTTCTTTCCTTTGAGAACTTTCTTTTCGTGCTTTGTTGCCTCGTCTTTGGTCATGAGAACAAGCTCCTTCATTTGTAACAGCGAGTTCTTCTGCCCAGGCGTTCTTTGGTCAACAAAGTTCTTGTTTGGCCTGTTCCATCGAACCAAGACAAGCCTTGTAGATAGTCCGCTGATGACACTTCGGCCGTGGTAGACTTCCTCAACCAGATACCCAACATCATCTTGCGTAATAGGAATCTTGAGGCCTTGGGCATCGTCGTAATCTAGAGCGCGTGCGAGACGCTCTTCGGAACCTTGCAGGGCGCCTAGGATTCCATCATACATTTTGTCGCGTGATTTGGAGGGTAGATATTCGTGCGGGTATCCGCTGACTGAAAGAATGACATGATTCGCGACTGCGAGACCAAAGATGGCGGGCATGGTCCCTAGAACAGGTAGAATCCTGACTCGGAAATCAGGTAGCACACTTAGCTCGCTAACACTGCCTTTGTCAAATTCTTCTTGAGAAAGTGGGAGAAGCTCTGCTTTCCCTGGTCCAGGCCTTTCAGTTGAGAATACAACGGGTATGCCTTCTTTGACACCAAGCGCGCGAAGTCTCCTGCGAGTGGACTTGGAGAGCGGATCGTCAGTGCTGGCAGAGATGTCACCGATGAAAATTCGGGTAGGGTCGGATTTGCAGCCCGCGCCCATGGATGAGATGACTTTGATCTTGTTCTTGTGGCAATATTTGAGGAGTGCGACCTTACTGTCAATGTTGTCGATAGCATCAATGACAAAATCCGGATCTTGGCCATTCATAGGACCCAACTGCGCTGGTGCGCTTTGCTCATCAAATAATTCATTCCGGCATTCAAAGTGTGTCCAAGGGGTGATTTGCTCAAGTCTTCGGCGCATGCAATGAACCTTTGGAGTTCCCACATCTGCTAGTGTTGCTACAGCGTGACGATTTAGAGAAGACAGAGTAACCTGGTCAAAGTCGATAATGCGAATCTTGGAGGCGCCTGAGCGCGCGAGAGCTGCTGTGGCGTGAGATCCGACACCGCCGACACCAACCACAATGATGAATGCATCTCGGAGTTTTTCGAGGCCCTCATCTTTGAGGAAGACTCGGTTCCTGGCCAGTTGCTCGAGAATGAGTTCTGGAGAGGTTGTCAGCATTCGCTGTCCCCAGCGTTGGAGAACTGCACGTTTACCATCATCGTAATCACCCTTGCGGGCTCTTGCGGCAAGTTCCATGCTTCGTTCATCGTCTTTACTTGGCCTAAAGGCGCCTGATGCAGCGCCGTATTCTGTTAGCTAGTCAAAGTTAGCATAAGTGTACATTCAAGAATAATTTTCAGTAGGTTTTGGAAGCGAGACTCTCACAGAACTACCGGGACTATAGTTTACTTACCCTGGTTGCTTGGTGCTCTTCGCTGATATCTGGGATTGAGGCTTTAAGGTCTGCAACTCTGGACATACGCTTGGCCTTTTGAACTCCGAGTATTGTAAATCCCACCACTACCCCCGATACGACGGCAGTTGTGACCAACTGCGCTTTGTGAGAGGCTGTCGCCCGAGATACCCAAGAGGACATCTCGGCGCTCTTTGGAAATTGATTGCGATCTAAAAGAGCCGGCTATCGACGACTATGCGTCTATTAATCTCGATAGGGCCAATTGGGTGATATGAAAAGAAGCCGATTCGGCATTGATGGTAATCATTCTATGGTGTTGAGGTTCAAAAGTTCAATCACCGATGTTCCAGGCTAGACCGTAAGCGGATAAGCGTAGAATAACTAAACGCTGAATTTCTCCTTTGAGCAGAATCCAGATGACCGCCAATTGCGATAGCTGCCAGCGAACCATAAGAGCACGACTCTACGCGTCTGAGACACTTCTCACGCGCAGTCTGGACAGCTGATCGGTGCGGGACATCTGGAGGCTCTTAAAACGTTGGATCCACCCCCGAAAGCCTTTCCTCTAACCTAAGACTGATTCCACCTATAGCCTGTCGCTATGTCAAAAGTTACCTTCGCAATCATCGCGGCCGCAGGCGCTGCCACCGGCGCCGCAGCGACGGCAGCATTCTACACCACAAAGAAAGACAGTTCCCCCCCTGTAACAACAACCACTACCACGACCACAGTTACAGGTCCTCCACGGTCAACTCCCCAGCCTGTTGTGCCGGCCTTTCCAGCACCTGCTCCTGCTGCTGTTCGAAAGCCGCTTGTCGATCCGAATGGCCTCTTCCAATATGGGTTTCCAGGCCCAGTTGCAGACCTCCGACCTGCAGCATCTCTTACCTCTTCGTACGATCGTCGAACGCGAAACCCTGCCTGGGTAGCGGAGCACATCACCCCCGAATCGCTTGCGAACAACAATGCGGACAGGAAACACAGCGTTTTTGTGGAAGACGTGTCCATCCCTGAGAAATTCCGCGCGAAGTTGAAGGACTATTTCCGTTCCGGTTACGATCGAGGACACCAAGTCCCTGCTGCGGATGCAAAATGGAGCCAACAAGCCATGGACGACACATTTTTGCTGAGCAACATGTGCCCACAAGTGGGTGATGGCTTCAACCGTGACTACTGGGCACATTTTGAGGACTTCTGTCGACGACTCACGCATCAGTACCCCTCTGTTCGGGTTGTAACTGGTCCTCTCTATCTTCCCAAGCGGGATCCGGATGGCAAATGGAGAGTGAGCTACGAGGTCATTGGGCAGCCACCAAACGTTGCAGTTCCGACACATTTTTATAAAGTCATTTTTGCCGAGGATGGTCGACAGGGAGGCAACGTGGCCCTCGGAGCCTTTGTTTTACCCAATGCAAAGATTGCGAATGACAAACCGTTGACCGACTTCGAGGTTCCGCTCGAGGCAGTCGAAAGGGCAAGTGGTCTTGAGTTTGCAACGAAGCTGGATGCCTCCAGGAGGAAGAGACTGTGCCAAGAGACCAACTGCTCCCTGATTATCAAGGAGTATGCAAAGAGGCAAGAGGCGTTTGGAAAGAAATAGTTGAGCTTCTCTTATGCCATCTCATGTATTTCATATGTATTCCGAGCATGTTAGCGTAGGCATTTGCGGAGCATTTCCGAGGGTCTTTTCACTGGTTCTATTCGATATCCTGGAGCCCAATCTGGTCAAATGTATCTCGTTGTACAGCGCTTGCTGCATAATTGTACAGTATTGTACAAATCCATATTGCTATCCTAGAAGAGATCTTGTTGCAAATCTTCCATCTATGTATGGCCCCAATACCCATATAGTACAATAGTCAGTCCGCATCCTCATTGCCAAAATTGAGATCGAGGTACGCGTATTTTTTGTAAACCATTAATTCCACGTTGAGAGGGCTGCAGAAGTTTGCCGGGGGCATCCTCCTTTCCCACTATCTCCCCGTTTATCGTCGTCCGCGGGTGCGCGCTTAAAGCGAGCCCTGCTCCTTCTGTATCCTCGCAACGTATTGCTTTGAGACGGTATTCCAGGCGGACATGTACTTCTCCATGCAGGAGGTGAAGCAGGTTTCTTCGCCTTTCGACAGGGAGGCGCCGGGTTTGGGGACGCATCGTTCGAAGCAGTGCTCATTCAATTTCTATGGGGCGTTTAGCAGGAAGGTCGGGGATTAATTGATAAGAAAACATACGAATATGAGCAAAAAAGAATAAAGATATTGCTTACTTCAACCAGCATTCGCGCATTCTGCATTGCAGCTTCTTGTTGTACCTGGCGCATAATCTGCGTCTTGGGGTCGCTGGAGAGGGAGCCGCTTAACGAGTCCATTTTTATATTTGTGTGCAAGAGACTGAAGACTGGGAATGGAATTAGAGTTGTTCGCGTCGAAATGAAAACGAAGGTCGTACGTCTCAAGCTCAGAAAAAGTTATCGACGTCAAAGGTGCCAAACCGCCGGGGCTTTCTCGGCGCGGGCACGAGCTCCAACCTAAAGGCCACGAACCACCGTTGAGCAGCACCGCCTTGCCCTCCACCACCCCGATCACCAGCGCATTTGATGCTGCCCACCCGTGCCATTTTTCTCTTCTCCTAGGTTCATTGCGCTCGTCCTACATCCCGGTCCGCGGCGGTTCTTCGTTTTATCAATTGTAGAAGCTTAGTCTTCTTTCATTCTTTCTGCGCATCTTTGACTTCCCGCGACTATGCTGTTCTCTCGACCATGGACGAGTTTAGGCCTGCTGGCAGGGAGCTTGTCAGGCACTTGGGGCCTAGGATTCCAAGATGATCCGAATATCAAGTCCATCACGGTGCGTTCTTGAAGTCTGCGGATGGAGCTTACGGAAATTATATGCTAATATGACCGCAGCTACGAACACATACACTCGAGGCAGTAAGTCTACCTCCAGACATTCGCACGACATACACGATCGGAACCACTTTACGATCAAATACCTTTGGGAAGGTTCTGACTTTGGAAATAGCCATACCTCGACTCGGACATGCAGAGCCGTTGGTGGGATTTTGGCGGAGACACCATAATTCGGACTGATAAATACGTTCGACTCGCTTCAGACAAGCCTTCGCGCGATGGCTGGATATTCTCAAGAGTGCCTCTGACGGCGACAAACTGGGAGGTGTGTTGACTCCCCACAATAATATATTCTGGCTCTCACACGAGTAGATTGTTGTCGAGTTCAAGATCAGCGGCCAAGGCAATCTATATGGCGACGGTTTTGCAATGTGGCTCACCAAGCAGCGTGCACAGCCAGGCAATGTTTTTGGCCATACTGATAACTTCGAGGGTCTCGGTGTCTTTTTCGATACCTACAAGAACAACCGACCAGGCACCGTTTTCCCATATATCATGGCCATGAGTGGTGACGGAAAGACTCCATACGACAAAGACAACGATGGCAAGGCAAACGAGGTGGCAGGATGTTCTGTACGATGCCTTTTATGTGTACATATATTGCCTCGGGCTAACAGAGGTTATAGGCTCGTGGCATTCGCAATGCCCAAATTCCCACCAAGGCCCGCTTTACCTACTTCCAGGACGACTTTTTCAGGCTCGAGCTCCAATACAAGAGTGAGGATGAATGGACAAAGTGCTTCGAGCTAAACGACTTCAAGATTCCTGGCGTCGCCTACCTAGGTTTCTCTGCTGAGACCGGTGAACTCTCCGATAACCACGATATCGTTTCTGTGCGAACCTCGAACCTGTACAAGACCGGTGCGGCCAAGACGCAGAAAATGGGAAGTGGAGGCACAAGCGACAGCGGCAAAGGCAGCGCTCCCAAGCACGTTCCCCAGAAAGACGCTAGCAGTGGCGGCAGCTGGAGTTGGTTCTTCATGAAGTTTGTGCTATTTGGATTGGCGCTTACTGGAGCTTATGTTGGATTCACGATTTACAGGACAAGGCAGCGGGACAGGTTCTAAGCGACAGAGGAGACAAGCGAAGAAGCGAAGGGGCAAACGACGACGTTGAAGTAGAGGATTATACGATGCAGGGGACGAGGAGAAGGGAAAAGATGCGACTGGTTGGTCATGTACAGGGTTAGACGATTTGGAAAATTTGGCTTCAGTTGAGGCTCTCGGCAGCGGTTTGATTTCCTATAGCGCACTGTTACAAATACTCTCTCCTAGCAAATATTCATGATATCACTCTACACAGGGCTTCGTGTGACTTGTATTCGATGTTTCTCTCATTTAGATGTTATCTAGTCGAATCGCCAAGACGGCGAATCGCTGCACTCCCTGGCCGTTGAGAATCAATTCACCATCGTGACCTCGTATCTTCTCCAACGGCGGCATGCAGAAGCGAACCTACCGTATCTAGCAATATCAAGTCCCATCGAACGCTGCTGCATCAATGTACGGTCATGTGCGGAGTTGTCGATTGGCTACATTATGTCCGAGCTTTTCCTAGCGGCTCCCGTGACGGCGCGCCTAAGTATCTTCGCGTAGAACCTCCCTCTGCCTTTTCTCCTCTACACCCAAAACCCGAGCTGCGAGTAAGTCGTCGCAATCTCTCCTACTCACTTCGACATTGATCAGCGCATCTTCCGCCCTGATTCTCTGTTATCTATTCCCGTATTTCGCACGCGCTCAAGCTTACATCCACACCCGCAGATCCCTATGAACGACAAACCCACGTCACAAGGAAACCCAAGGGCCTAATCTCCCTTCAGGTTCCCATGCATGACAGTAGAACGGAAAGCGGAGGGAGTGCGCCATCTTGCAAGATGTCCTGCCACATCGCCAGTCTCTTTTTTTCCATGAAAATTGCGGCTGTGTTTCGATTTCGCTAGCTTCTGGGTTCACAGCTTGTCTTGTTCGTTTCATTATCCCAAGCCGACCATTCCCCACCCTGCGCATTGAGGAAAATGTAAAAGGGTCGAAGCGCTTGTCTTCCTTCTTTTGTCAAGGGGCGAGCCTGCTGATGACGTTCAAAAGTAGTTTTCAATCCGAGCGCCTTCGCCTTCTTATCTCGAGCCCTGTCGGGTAAAGAGAAAACTGAGGGCGATGTTAGTGTGGGGATGCGTGGTCTTTGTCGTTGGCTTTGGGTTGGGGCGAGCAGCGCGCTTTTGTGGTGGTTTTTTCTTTTTCCATATTTCTACAGTCTCGTTCTGACCTTCTGGCAGAAGAGATAAAAAGGAAGGTCCAGTGATGATGTTCCATTTTCATGGGGCATTAAAGCCAAAGTCAATTTGAGGAACCCGGTTTCTGTCTGCTTGTTCGACGTCCCCAGGGCGCTGGCGTGTAGGCGGAGACTTGTGTTAAGTTCCTTCTGAGAACAGTTGTAGAGAGCTAATCTGAGGACGCAAACTTCCTGCTGATATTTTGAAATTGCGTGTAATCAATTTGGGTGAACACCAATGCATGTGTGCGAATCCACATTTGAATACAATGTTTTAGTCTTAAAATCCAGAAAAGATAAAAAGTTCGTCACGATAACTGAATCAGCTTATACACAATCCCATTCCATCCCCTCTGAAGAAAAACCTTGCATGCATACCTAGTATCTACAAGTCCAATCTTTCAGTAATGCAGTGAAGGATCACAACGCCGCGCCCCCCCCCCCCCCCCCATCAAAGGTCTTACTCATAAACGTAACAGAAAGGCCCAGCCACCGTGCTCACAAGATCCTTGATCTTGTACGCTTTTCCGTCCACGTTCAGCACTTCAAGATCGATGGGGTCCTCCAGAGTCTGCGCTTTGCTGCCAAAGCCCATCATCGAGGTTCCGCCGGCAATAACTTGTTGTCGCTTGGAGAAGTCCTGTGTTTGCCAAATGTACCATGCGCGATCGATCATAGCGTGGTGAAGGTAGAAATATGGGTCTCCAGGAGAAGTGTAGAAATCTTTAATTGGGTGTTAGTCAATGACAGCCGAAAGAGATGTAAAGAAGGGATGGGGATACATACCGCCTCCGGGATCACCGCTGACAGTGAAATGTCCCGCAATGTGAACGTTGCCTTGCGCCTGCATAGTGTCTTGGAAAGGTCCAATAGAAGCAGTGTTCTGGATCAAAGCAGCGATCTTCGCTGGGGTAGCATCTCGCGAGACCAAGTAGCCCGAGATGTCACGCTTGATGCAACGGGGGTTGTACCCAAAGCCATCCTGGCGAGGGTTGCGTGGAGCAGTGACATCGCTCATGAGGCTCATGGGACTGTAAGAAGATTAGCAAAATGTTAAAATGCGATACTGGGAGGCCTTACCCTAGGTTGATAGTCATGTTCTTGAAAGGACCTGACGCGATACACCCGCCTCCTTGACCTGCAGGTTTGATTCCGTTGCTTGAATGCGTTACTTTCTCGCCTTGGCCTCCCATACTCGTCTCGCTGCCGTCGAAAAGAGGACTCGTCTCTGGGGTAGGCCATCTACCCCAGTCCCAGTACTAAAGTTCATGTCAATCTCGGCCAAATAATAGTAGTGTATCGTCACTAACAGGCTGTGTTCCGTTATACCCGCACTCTTTTATCAACGCCTGCTCGTAGGCGTATGTGTAGTAGCGGTGCCACGACAAGAAGTTGCCCTAACGATGGTCAGTCATATGGTTTATCTACTAGATGAGACTGAAGTGATGGCCTACAGTGCCGTGAATATTCATAGTATTCTTCATATGAATAACAATGAAGTCATCGAATCGTGACTTTGCACCAGGATATTGCGTTGCGGAGAGTTTGGATGGCGCCTTAATGATGCCTGTATTCATTCTTAGTTCGTCGTGCATTTGGTCGAAAGCGGTGTGCAGCTAAACATACACTGAACAGCAGCAATATACGCTTTCTTCTCCGCAGCAGTGATGTCGCCCCTGTTATGCTCAGTTAGTTCACTTCAAATTCAAGAGGTAGATATTCAGTTAATACTACTTACCATTCCCTTCGAACTTTGAGCTTGGCCTTGGTGCATGTTGTTGACTTTGCTATCTCGGCATCGACTGCAGCACGGCCCTTGGCTTGGAGGTCACTGACAGCATCTGCAGCACACAGTACTGAAAACAATGAGATGGAAGCCAGCAAAGCGTAGACCGCTCGAAGTCCACTGACGCCTACCATCCTTCGTGTTAGTTGGATACTTGGTCACCAGTATCTCCAAAGTTGGAGAAACGTGCGGTTAGTTTTATATCACCCGGGAACCCCATCGTAAGCTAAACATGGCTGGACCGTTCGCAACCCTGTTTCGCAAGTCCCTTACAACCGCCGCCGAGATCCAGTGCCAGTGCAAATCGTTTGAATGAGATTGTAATCAAAAGTACGGGAAAGTCGTAGCTGCCACACATGAGTGCAAATAAGTTCTGTGTGATAGGACCGGCAGATGGCCACTCAATCTCGCAGACCTGGATGCTGTGGGGTAAGTTATTGGAGAAATGATGAAAAACTGGTAAGCGGCTTTTCGGGTGCACTCCTGTAGGACAGTTCCCATGTCCTCATGTCCACAAGGCCAGAATATTGGAGGGGCATTTTGATGGCAATGCATGGGCATCTGAGGCTTCTTTCACCCGACAGAGCCCACGAGGTGCTGCCCGATCGCAGCGTACTTAATCAAGGACCCTGTTAGGTAAGTCTTCTGTGGTGAGCAGGTCACCTAAACGCCTCAAAAGCCAAGTCGGCACTCTAAGGCGTGATCCTGGAAGTGCAGATGATTTCTGCTCATACAATTAAGTGGAAATCTCGCCTTTGGAGTAAGTGGCCAAAATGTAACCCGGCTTGAAGGACATTGCGGCACAGACCGCTGTTGAGAGAAGACTCAGGTCTCTAATAGCCTTTAGCGAACAAAGTTCAGGGGACTCGTAATATCCAGACTCGCTAGAAGCCTATGATATATAAACATCGGTCACCGATGCGAGGCGATGTCGGCGTTGAAAAAACTTGCCACTCTGTGGTCTTAAGCGCTTCGAGTCAAAAGGTTAAACTCACAAGGCTGATGCGCAGAAGTGAACGTCAACTCGAAATCGACGTGAGATTGAAGGATCGTGAAGACCACGTTGTAAATATTCATCGTGCATGGTTTCGCAAAATGAATACTGTGGTTCGCCGTCGGACGTATTCTGCCGGTAGTCCAGTCCATCTATTACCCTTGCAGCCGAACCTGTATCAGTACTACACAACAAAGCGAATACGACCGAGTCGCAAAGCGTCAGTTTGACCTTGAGTGTACCTCCATCTCGAACCCAGCAGCTTCCGGGAAGCAACACCTGAGTTCCAAATGACGAACCAGTCGCATTTCGGCATAAAACCGGCAAATGTGTATCAGGCCGGAGATCTCAGCTTTTTTCGGATGCCTAGCGAATGCCAACGTGACTGAATTAATATATACTCTCACATGCTTCAGCCGATGCAAGATTTGCGGGGTGATATTGGTTGACAGGCAGAAGAACTGGTAGTGGGTGCTGATGGTGGCACAACCAAGCTCAACTAAGAAAATCTTAATCATCTCCAATCTCTACCAACATGCTGATTGTAGTTCTAATCTGGTGTCACAAGAGCAAGTTAGTGTTGACTTATGCAACCTCCCTTCTACTGATCAGGTAAGAAGAAAACTTACAAAATGCAAGGTGATGGCCACCTCATTTGCGACGTAAATGAATCTGCGTAGGCGGTTGTATTTTTCATAGTAGCTGTATTATGCAATACCGAAACTCTGCTGAATCAAGGATGTATCCTCACACTCAAAGGTTATTTCCTCGCCGTCGGTCTTATGTTTCCAGCTGTAAGCTGGCCCACTGTGCTCTACGCGAAAGCGCCTCTTAATAGTTTTTCGGTTGTATCCAAAGAGGCGATCGGCACAGATATTGATACATCGTGTGATTTGAAGGCGTTGATGGGTGTCCAAAAGTACAAGAATAGTCTTCCTAATGAACCATGCCGTGCGATTCCGTGATAAATCTAACATCGTGAGTTATGGTCGTGTTGTAGCATAGGCGGCTGCAACTGGGTCACCCAAAAACCCAACCATGCAGCGGCAATTCTTCATCGTACGTTGCCGGTCTCCGGATACGAACAAAACCGAGCTTTTCGACTCTTTCGCATGTGAAACTTGTTTCTTCTTCTTATTTTTTTTTTTGGTATTAAATGTAGAAGAGTGGAATTTATGGTAGCGGAAGCTCATCTGCCGTCAGCAGGAATACGGTGGTTTGGCCTTTGTCATGGACTCACTCCTGGGAGTGATGAGTTGAGGATCGTAGTATGAATGGTACTTTACAAAGCGAAGGTAAATTGTTGAGACATGTACAAGTGAGGCTGCAGTTGGGCTACGACGGGGATGCAAGTGAAAACCCAGGATGTGATGAGAACCTTGCTGAGGATGCAGTTACGCCTGGTAGCTTGCAGACAAGCGGTCAATATCATGTATACAGAATACAGCGTCTAGCGCTTACATTGCGGGTTGAGAAGATTTTGCTGTCGTAACGGATGGTCCCGGCGAAGGGCTGAGGTACGCGTTTGACCGATTAATAGAGCCGCGGTCCTAGAATACAGTACTAATAACGTGATGCCCTCTTGGCCGAATCCTACTCTGTTCTTTGTATAGAAGTCACAAAACAAATGAGGGGCATTACGTCTGTTGAATCCTCCGAGTCGGTCTGCAAAGACTTTGCAAACAGTGAAGGAATAGTTGTGTCTCCGTGGTGGCATCTCTGTCCCCAATGTGAAAAGAGTATTGAATAGTTGCAATTGTTTCGAACATCTTCCAGCTGGGCATTTTCAACGGAAGTCAGTAGGACTGAGCTTGTTTGCGTTAAATGAAGCCAAGTGCAGGCACTTGCCTCTTTCGTGCCCAGAGCTCGAGAAAAGCAGAAGTCGCACGCCAGAAGCATTACCCCTGTTATATTTCATTAATTTCAGCGACCTCGGGAAGCGGGGAAGAACGCGAATGGGTTAAGTCGAATTTTAAGTTGGATTCTTTGCTGTATCTTGTCGGAAAACTTCCAAAAGGCTTTCACTGAACGATTTTTCGCCTCGAACGTAGAGGCATGAAGTGAGGAATTGGCTCAGCCAGGCGTTCGGTAGAGCTGCTGTCTTCAAAAGGCCATTGCTGACCAGAGAACCTTGGAATCGGTGCCGTTCGTCGTGTTACTGGACGTGGGACCCATGTAGATAAGGACTCCTTGGGAAAAGTAAAAGATAAGATGAAAAAGGCGGTACTGGATCGGCAGACCTATATAGGAAGACTTAAATGTAGGTTTTATGATGGCGCTTAACACCTTAAAGTTTATTTGAGGTACAGGAAAGAGAGATGAGAAGGAATTATTCCGACTTGCTAGCCGCCCTCAACTTGTGGTTGAGCTGTCCCTGCAATGTTATTAGCCTTCAGCAGAAGTGAAACTGCGCCTTTCCCGCAGATCCCGTCACTCCCGCGACGCACAACACCATGAAGAAACCAAGTCATTCCCTTCTTCTGCAAGTGAGCATGGGAATTGACGAGCCAAGTATTAGAGCCAAGAATCATAAGAGTCCGACATTGGATCAAGCAACACAAGCGAATTGCTCCATTTGTTAGCTTGAACGCTATTGAAGGCGGGTATCTATGAAGCGACGTTCTCAAATCGAGTCAACTTTTCTTTTTCTTCCCTTTTCTTTGACCTCATAAACTACACTATCTCCCTTCCTTGACATTCTTCTCGATACCTGCAACAGCGTCTCTAACCGTAGGACAGTAATGCCTTCGCAAGATTTCTCCTTCCCATACCGTTCCTGCAAACGGGTTACTTCCTTCGATTTCTGGCGTCAGAGCGTCGAAAACGCCATCGCCTCTGCGTTCCTCCGTATTCCAAAGCGCAATAACTTTGCGGCTATGTGCCTTTGTGACTTGGTTCAAGAGACCGAGCATAGCGATACAGGACTTTTCTGGTAGTTGCAGAGATATTGTCATGAGCTGTTTGCAGAATGCTGCCACTCTGTTTGGAGGCACAGCCCGAAGTGCGGTTGCAGGCAATAGGACGGACGAAAGGGAGCGAATCAGGAGTACAATGGTTGTCTGCACGTTGATCTTGTTTGTTGGTGCCGTCTGGACCTGAGCCTCTGGGGCATTGGGGTCAGGAAGATGCAACGATTTTGCACTTAGTTCGATATCTGCGTTAAGAGAAACCGCGTACAGTGTGCGGTAAAGGTGAGTAATGAAAAAGCTCAGATCGAGCTTCAATGTTGATGCGGCTTTAGAAGCATCCTGACCTTGCAGTAAAGCAAATGCAGTAATGACACACAGCAAGGACTCCCGTGTGAGGTTACGTTCCGGCGCCTCATCCTCCTCTTCATCATCTTCAGCACCGTCTTCCACATCTGCCTCTGCGGCAGCTGTGAGCTCGGCAGTAGTAATAATATCCCGCAAGGCTTCTAGAATGTCCCCGAAAAAGTCCTGGTTGATTAGATGAGCGTATCTCGCAAGGCCTTCGAGAACAGCGCCCATGAGCTTTTGTGATCGTGCTTTGAGTATTCGGAAGTATGCAACGAATACCATCTTGAGGGTCTCTGCTTGTATCCTATCACGCTCTTCATAACTGACGGCTGCATCCGCTTCCTTCATCTCTTTCTCGACGGCCTTTCGCTCCTTCAGCTCCTTGCGCAGTCTCTTTGTCCTGAACTCGCGCTTTTGCTTGATTTTTTTACCATAAGTCTGCTGCTCATCGGGCTTGTCCACTGAGTTGTATGAAGCTTTTGAGGCAAACTCAGAAAGTAATCGGAGGTGGAGAAAGGTGTTTAGAACACTTTCATCGAAATTGTAGTTTTTGCCTTTCATCATTTTGGTCAACATCGTGACTGCTTCCAGAGAGACGTTCCCGTCTTCATCATTCTGGAACAAAGTTTCCAACGTTTCCCTGCACTTTACAAAGTCTCCGTCCACGCGCCTCATGCTCAGTTTGCCAACTAGGATCTTCAAAAGCTCCCCGCGGAAGTTGAAATGCGGGACAGCAACCATGAGATTGCATGCACAGCTGATAGCGACTGAAGCGAGACCTGCCGCTACCTCAGAGCTTCCTCCGCTAGCTTTTGCCAACTTTGCAAGCTCCTGAACATAATCCTGATACCCTGTCACGAGTTTTTGTTCGAAATTTCGAAGCTTCCGCACATCTCTGGAGACCTTTTCACCCATTGCTTCCTCGGAGAGCGGCCGGATACGATATCCAGGAATCAAATCCTTGAAGATTGCCACTTGTGTTGCCAATGCTAGTTTCTTGACCGTAGTATTCTCTGATGCAGCGAGAGCGGCTGCCGTCTTCAGCGCACCAATGTGCTCCTCTGGATCCTCATTGATCAAGCTTGCTATCCGCGCCAGCTCCTCTTTCGCCTCTAATACTTGTTGCTTATGCGGAATCTTGGGCTTTTCCTCTACTTTTTCTTCCTCGGCAACATCTTCCTCATCCTCACTTCCCGATCCAAGGAAGCTGTCCGACTCCTCCTCCTTTTCCTCCTCTGGGGCTGTCGGCTGAGCCATCCATCCTTCTGTAGTCCTGACAGGTAGTTTTGCAGTCTCCTTCTGTTTCTTCAGCTTCCTCGGTCGCTGCTCGTAATCCTGCTCGAGATCCCATTTGGCGGCATTGGACAGGAAATTCGACTTGTAGTTCTTCGACGACGCAGGCTCGTTATCCTCAGGTGGAGACAGACGTCGCCTCTTAGCAGCGGGGATTCGCGACATCGTGGGTGAGGTAAGTATGCTGGGAACGCGCGATCGTGGTGATGATCAAGCTCTCCGACCAGAAATATTTTTGGGTGGGTCCTGGGCGGTCGGTGGTAGCGGGAAACTTTTTGCCGACCTCCACAATTTTTTGGGGCATCTCGAACTTCCCTCAGACATTGCTGAACACGCCGAATTCACTCAATCTACACACACACATTCACCATGAGGCCGCTAACAGAGCCCGAGACGAAAACGCTTTTTGAGAAGCTCGCAACGTACTGCGGCAAAGGTATTGCGAACCTCATCGCAGACCCCTCCGGCGGCTCTGATCGACATGTTTTCCGCGTACAGGTGAATTGAACTCGAAAACTCTAATTATCAAAATCCTGCCACTAAAACGATATAGGGCTCTCGAGTATACTACGTACGTGAATCCCTAGCGAACCTTGCGACATCCGTAAAGCGTGATGCGCTCCTCTCCCTCGGCATCTGTCTTGGAAAATTTACAAAGACTGGAAAATTCCGACTCCACATTACCGCCTTGTCTGTGATTGCGCCACACGCTCGTTATAAAGTCTGGGTCAAGCAAAATGGAGAAATGCCGTTTCTGTATGGAGGCAATGTTCTGAAGGCACATGTGGGGCGATGGAGCGAGGACTGCCCAGAGCATCAAGGTGTGGTGGTTTTGAGCATGAACGACACACCACTGGTGAGCGCTACATGAATCCTGCGAAGATTTTTTGGCTAATGGATATAATCTAGGGTTTTGGCGTAAGTGCCCGATCGACGGCTGAGGCGAGGAAGCTTGACCCTACCGGCATCGTCACTTTCCGGCAAGCGGATATTGGAGAATACCTGAGAGAAGAAGATACGCTGTTCACGACGTGAGGCAGTATCTCAAGAACCATCTCAGTATTATTCAGGATTTAGCGCTTGTCAAGAAAGTACAGTAGGGCGCACGCGGAATCAGTCAAGCAAGCCCTGTCTACGTCCACCGATGACAACTTCATTTAGCTTTAGGCAGAATTGAAGGGGAAGGTAAGGGCAACCGATGCTGTAGCGCCGGTCTTCAGGGTTGTTGGTGGCGTGTAGGTCTCGAAGGAAAATGATACCCAGGATATGTGAAATGTCAATGGCGAGTGTTGCCCTACAATCATCATCACAGTCTAGCAAAATATAGACGGTTATCTGATATAACACGACTCAGTAGAGTTAAAGAGTCTTCTGCGCATCTCACTTGCACATTCACTACTCTCATGAAATCTAGGCGTGTTGTCTTTTGTTTATTTCGGATAGGGCCCCGGCTTCAAACGGCATACTTTCTGGTCCATTTTCTATTGCCCAGAGCCCATTGAGCTCACTCGGCACGTGTTATTACTGGAGAATGTCCTTTTGTCCTCGGTAATAGCTACGCCGGCCGGTTTTGCATGCTTCTATGCGAGCTGTGTAAAACTTGTAAACATGGTTCCCGCTCGGCTAGCAGTCTAACTCGAAACAGAGTTTCTTCGGGTCCGCGGGTGGTAAAGACGGAATATGTGTTGGAACATTATTTAGGTAGAAGTACGCACAGTATCTAGGCACTCCCGAGCAACATTGGGAAAAACAATAGCCCGGATATTGCCAACTGCACCGCATGCATGCTGACAGTATTGTGGATGGGCAAAGCCCAAAGCGCGGCTGGTGCTGGTTGCAGCCCAAGGCGGATGATGGTGGTGGTGTTCTCATAAGAAGTCAAAGAACGGCAAAGGATAGCGGAATGCAAGCAAGCTTGCTCCACTGTATGACCGACATACTACAAGTAGATGCTGCAAGTAATGGGCGGAGGAAAGAGTTCGCAGGTATCGTGACGTCGATGGGTGCAGTGCATGCGGGCAGCCTCGGCAGGCGATGCTGAATGGTCACTCCACCATCACCACACTCTCATCTAACCTTTTCGGCAATGTCATCTAACCTCACCTGTCCCAGTCTAGCCTGCCTGAGTGTCTCCATCTCTCCGACGCTCCCAATGCGTCGTCGACGAGCCTAACAACACTGACCTCGGTGCCTCCCGTCTTCTGCTGCCAGTGCAATTCCAAGAGTGTGCAGGCGCAAGCAGCGCAGGCAGCATAGGCGGGATACATAA
Organism: Acrocalymma vagum; assembly: GCA_028476805.1. Taxonomy (NCBI): domain Eukaryota; kingdom Fungi; phylum Ascomycota; class Dothideomycetes; order Pleosporales; family Acrocalymmaceae; genus Acrocalymma; species Acrocalymma vagum. The sequence continues at coordinate 175,457 of JAQGEP010000067.1, forward strand.
CCGCGATACATGCGCGGCCGAGAAGCCATCGCTCTGTCGCCTTGTCGCTATGTACTTACCCCAACTCAACGTCAAGCCGTCTCAAGCGCCAGAGCAAACGTCTTGGAGCCGCTTGGATCTGGGGCTGTGAGACGAGAATGTATCGGATTGGAGCTGTCAGGTCAGTTGCAGGATGCGGGCTGCGTGACGTCGCCGTGCTGTGATTCGTGGCCTGATACTTGTGCAGCGCGGAGATGAAGATGGTGGAGAGACGTGGCTCGGCGCCCTCGTGATGATGCTTGCCCGCACGCCTTGGGTGCTATATCTCTCTCACATGTCCCCGCGTTTTAGGATTCCTGTTCTTGTCCGAGGTGTATCTACTGTGTCTCACAACTTTGCAAAGTCCAAATCCAAATCCAATCATCCACAACAATTCCATACACACCCACCACCCACAGCTGCAAGCCAATCAAATCCAATATATCCAAGCCCCCGGGTACATTCCACCACATCCAATTCACCCTATCTCCCAAAGATATATAACCCAACACCCCAATCAAGACCACCGTCCCTTTCTGGAACGCGAACATCAAGACAACTCCCAAGGTCAAACTCATATTGTCTCTCTCCCAAAATGCCTTTCCGCGTACCACCCCAAGTCGGACAGCGACTATTCTCTACATCACTTCCCACTCGCACCACCCTTCCCTCTGAATTCACAGCATACCATGCTGCTTCACAACAACTCACGGCAACGGCCAAGACCGTGCCTAGACTCGGAAGAATAGCGAAGTGGTGAGTTTAGTCTTCATGAAGCACTATATCAACAAGACATATATATCTAACATCTCTTCAAGGTACCTTCCCGCCATGGCAGCAATCGCCATTGGTATGGCCTATCTCCCCGAGAACCTCTTCACTCCATCCTCAGCACCAAGCCGCCGGACAGTCACGCTCGACGCGGCTAATCGCCATATAGGCTTTGGCATAGCAAATGCTCTCCACGAGCACAACCGCAAGGCCAACAAGGCTGCTCAACTAACCCAGGAAGAAAGGAACCAACTGCTCCTTGAGGCCTACGGAGAGCGATCCAGCCTGGAAGACATGGAGCGAGCCATCGCCGGCATGGAAGCAAACATGAGAGCCACGGGCCGGGCCGAGAGGAATAGGCTTTTGGAGGAGGCATACGGCGAGAGGACCAGCTTGAGGGATGTACAGAGGGCGATGCAAGTCTACGAGGTCCAGTGAAGGAATCTTCAAATTCGTTTGAGGGAAGAAGTTGGAGAGAAAAGTATTTCAAGTTTCGCAATATTTCTAGCACCTAGATTGGGAAACAGAAAGAGCAAGCTCGCACTTCCGGGGAGGAATCAAGTCATTGCAAGGCCATCAGAATGAGGAGAAGAAAAGAAGAATAAGTCGCGAGTACCGGCATTGACGCATCATTTCTGGAGCCATCAAACATCAGTCGACGAGACTGTACGTAACACCAGATGGATCCGCACACATCGTCACACTCGACGGACGATCTTTGCATCGAGCCACCACCATACGACAAACATCACACCACATCACCTACTTTTAGCATTTCCAGGCTAGGCGTTATATTTTTCCCGCATGCGCCCCCCCTTTTTGTTTTTGGCGCGGGCCGTCCGGCGTTCATTCGCTCACAATAGTGACTACCCGCGAGCCGGGGGCAAAGATACCAGGATTTCCTTATTTCATTTTGTACAGGAAAGCCAAAGTGGCATCCAAACGGAGTTTGAGTGTGCCTTCCTACTTTTTTTCTTTGTACCATAGGAAAAGCGTGCATGCAATCACTTAGCATAAGCACAGCACAGCACAGCACAGCATAGTTACGAATTACGAACTGTGGAATATAACTACATTCTAAAAACAAACAAACCAAAAAGTTGGAAAGGAAGGAGAGATACTGTATCAAGATGGACTGACTTTGCTCTTCCGTGCAATTGCTTTCGTACACACGACACGCTCCGCCTGTAGCCATTCTTTCCCCAAAACAAAACAAGAACCTAGTCACTAACAAAAACAAGGCCACGACTCTCCCTTCCGCACATCTAGCTTCAACCCAGACGCTCTCAGATCTCATCTCATCTCATCTGATCACCCGTTCGAAACCCCTTCTCGACGAGACACAGCCAGCGCGATTTTTCATTTTCTTTTTCATGCCTTTGGCCTTGGTCTTTCTTGGGCTGGAGATGCAGAGTTTCTAGTGCTACAGTCAAATGCATCAGTATCAGTTTTTTTTTTTGAAACAGGCCCACCTGAGGCTCAGCGGGACGGCGGGAGCAAGCATGAGAATGGCGTGATGTGAAACCGCAAGAAATGTGGGGAAGGGGAATCGTGGGTGTGCGTGTGGATTGTAAGTAGACTTGGGAAGCAAAATCTTCGAACAATTTAGGTTGATAGACAAAAGTTCACGTCTGAAAAATTCTTGCCAGAAAAGTCGGAAATCAATGCCGTGAGCTTTGGTATTTGTTGTGGACGTATATGTACGTCAAAGTGATCTAGAAGAAAAACCGGAAAACTCCAGCCATATGCTATATATATGCAACCCAAAATGACCCACCAAACGCCGACAGGCCGAGCAAAGTGTGCCTCCAGCTACGAGGATCCGGCAGCTAGAAAGCTCAAAAAGCTACCTGCCGTCAAACCAGCAACTAGACACAACGACATAAATCCTCCAGCAGCTGCACACTCCTCTGGGTCCACATATTCAACAAAGCCCATCATGCAAGTGCTGCCGAGAAAACCATTCGTGACGCCAAAAAGAATCTGTACAACTAAAAGATAGAAGACGTCTGAGCTGATTACAGCACCTTTTCCGCCAATATTGCAAAGCAGATACAACGGGATAAAAACAACGCGTGAAATTGCCAGAGCAAGCACAAGCCGCGGCCGAGCGGTCAGACTGAGGCCGGGTAGAGCCGGCGCAATTCGGCCCATTAGATCTCCAACGTTCCAGAAGAGGAAGCCCAGAGGAATAAATGTAGCCGGTTGAAAGAGACGAGGTGCTGTTGCTGGATCTCGGACACTGAGGATCTGGGAAGTAAATACTGGGAATACCATGGTGATGGCAAACGTGAGAAAGACAGCTGAGGCCAGCCAAATGAGCTTTTGCAGCAGCCGTGTCAAGGGAACGGTTTTGCGTTCCGCAGCTTCAGCCTCATCCTCTACGTCCTCATTGTCCAAGGTATATTGAATGCGCTCTTGTGAGCCATGTCTGGAGAGGAGATAGAAGAAGGCAACCAATGTCGCCGCTGAAATGATAGAAGCAGTAAGGAAGTAAGCAAATGCCGAAGTGTTAGACTCTTGTGATCCGCCGTTGTTAGCGCCCTTCTCTGCTACTGAGAGTACGGAGACAATTTGAGCAATGGCTGGAAAGACCCCGGCAATGCCCTGTCCGGTCATGATTCCCTGAGTATACTCTTCCCGTCCAAATCCAGAGACGTAGGCAAAAACACCGTTCTGACACAGACCGGCAGCTACGCTGGCGCTGAATACCATCAGCATAAGAAAGGTAAAGTATACACCGGTCGATACTCCTAGAAATGCCCGAGTTGATATTGCGAGTACCGTAAATACTGCCATGTTGATCACCAGTGAGGCTATTATACGCTTAGGGTAGTTCGCCTTCGCTTGAAGTTTGGAGAGAACAATCATAGAGCCCAGGTTACCGACCGTTGACACCGCGAGGATAGACGATTGGAAGTTCCGGAGAAGGGAGTCACTGGATTCAAATCGGCGCTGAAAGTATGGAGCAGCTGCTAAGAACATGTTCCTGAGACTTGGTCAGCTAAGAGCTATCGCTACCTAAGATTCATCTTACCATGCCCATAACATAGCCACTCCTAGGAACAGGAAGATGGAATAGTCGGTCCACGAAAAAACCTCCTGGTCTACATGCTCAATCCGCTCTCCATCTGGGCGTTCCGAGCCGCCCTCTAACGGCTCATACGACTGTCTTGGGGTCTCACCCCGGAAGAAACTGCGTATACGCTCCATATTTTTCTATGTATGATATGCGGACGCCGAAACGGGTATGCGGATAGCGGAACGAAAGTGGCCGGCGGAAGAGGATGGTTTTTCGTGCCGGATAAGGAGTGAGCGTCGTATAAGACGAGTGGGGACTGTATTTAAGAAGCCGTATAGGCAGACATTGTTCACACTACCCGCGAGTCCGAGGATGGGCGGGTGACGAAGGGCACAGGACAAGTACTGCGGTCAACGCCTGGCCAGCTGATGTCGCGCTCTCCGGGGAAAGCTTGGCACGCTAAGCTCGAAGGAAGCAAGCTTTTGGTATCTTACACCCCGCGGCTCAAGCGCTGCCCCTCCAAACAAACCTCCGCCATACCTCCGCAATATTGACATTGACGGTGCATTTCCCGGCCGGTACTGGTATCCCAAAAGGCCCACGAAATTATTATATTCGTGACTACGCACCAATTCTTCTTTGTTGGTTCCAACTGCTCGAGTCCGACATCATGCCACCCAATCCTCCACAAACGCTCTCGGTGAAGCGAAAGCGCAACGAAGCCCCCGTGGACGCGCTCGTCATTGAGAACGATGGCAAAAGATTCAAAAGCGGAAATTTTTCATGGAAGCTGGTCCCGAACCCCAAAGCCTCTGTACCACCAGCACTACTATCACCTTCGACGGCAGAACGCAGATTCTTCCTGGACCCTGCAGCTGCACGACGCGTCAAGCATGTGTTTGTCGAAGCGCGGCCAACTGCAGAAAGCAAAAGCACTACAACAGACAGGGACCTACAGGCAGCAACGACCCCGGAACCCACTCCCGCGGGGACTCCACGTCCGCGAAAGCGCCCAGGCGCAGGTTCAGCACTGAACAAAGCAAAGGAGCCCCCAGCTGATCACAAGCAACCTGTTCCTGAACCTTCAGCAGATGATGTCCGCAGATTCGAGGAGTTTTCCAAGTCCGTAGAGAAAGAGGAGTCTGGTCACAAACACATTACGAGTCCTTTGAAATACAAACCCAAGGCGCCCGCTCAAAGATTCAAAGATCGGCACCCGGAGAAAGCGGCGGAGATGGACCACGATGCCATGGATGTTGACTCGGACGAGTACGTATACGACACTTATATCCGCCAGGACATCGTACCAGATGCCAATGGCAAGATCCCTGAACCCCAAGGAACAGTCGGCTTCATTGTGATAGGCGAAGGCGACGAAGAGTGGTGGAATGGCGACGACGAGAGTGACAAGGAGTTCGCGACCGACGATGAAGATGAAAATGCAGAGGATTACTATGCGAATGACTATCCTGAGGATGAGCTCAGTTCTGACGACGAGTATGACCGGAACTTGTATCAGAGAAAGTATCGACACGGCTCTGATGATGAGGAGTACGACCTCAATGATGATGACGGTGATGACGAGCACATGCGAAGCGATGAGGATGACGACGACAAGCATTTCCGCATGACTGCTGCGCAAACGAAGAAACCAAAGCCAGCGGGGTATTGGGGTAAATATGGAGAATAAGGCAAGAGTATTCGCAAGGAATGAGGTTGGATCACTCTGATGGTCCTGGAGCGTGTTGATATGTCTTTGCTTTCCGGATAATCCACGAAGAAACGCATTTACATAAGATACCAAAGGACGCTCACATAAGACCGAGGTTTGAATGATAGCAATGCCAGCCTTATTACCATTGTGGTATCTAGCGATTTGAAAAATGGGTATCTCAAAACTCCCATCAGTAAAGTGTCTAGACAAATAGTCTATCCCATAGACGCCATGATCCAAACCCCCTTTGCGCACTGTCGGTCCATCCTAAGCTTACCATACCCCCGAATACCCATTCATGTCCGTGAAACTCCTAAGTAATATCCCAAATATAGTGTCCACGCAAGAATTGCGAGCTCTTGATCCATTTCTTGCATGTTGCGCCGCCAAAATCCAAGCCCATGGCCGGTCCAAAATAGTAAAGAAAGGAAGCAGAATGCCACAGTCTATGTGGCACCAACGCTGGCAACACTAGCCATACTGCCCTTCCGCTGCTGTGGTCCAGGTCCGGGAAGCTGCCCAGGAAGAATTTGACGAGGACCGGCACTGTTTGGATTGGCCATGCTAATGGAGCTCTGCCGTCTGCTATTAGGGCCTGCTGAACCGTCTAATCCAGCACTCAGCGGTGCAGCAAATCCACTCATGCCACCGGCGCTTCCAGAAAAATTCTCGGCTGTGGCACTGCCAGGTGCGCCCATCATTCCAAGAGCTAGACTTCGACCTGTACCTATGTTTTCGGCGCCAGGTGTCATACTCGAATAGATTGAGCCTCCGCCGGGCGGGCCTCCCAAGGCTGAGCGGATCATGTCTTTCATACGGATGTACTGGTATTTGGACTTCTGGGAGACATGGGTGAAGGTTGCCAGTGGTCGCGGTTTGTGTCGTGCGAGGGCTTGCATAATATGATCTTTTTCCTCATCAGAGTCAACCGCACCTGTGGGTTCCAGGTCCTCAGGAAGGGGAGCATTTGCATCGATAGCGGCACCTGGTATTACTTTAGAAACAATTCGACAAGCTTGCTCTTATGTACTTACGTTGTTGCTTTGCCTGGTTCTTTTTCTGGTACTGTGCCAGCAACATGTCGTATGGCAGACTGCGTCCGGGTACAGCTCGCTTCAGACCCATAGAATGACTCTTGCAGGTCAAACTCCTAGCGCAGAAACCTCCATTGGGCAATGGGACGCCGCACTGCCTCTCGACGTCCACGGGCCCCTTAGGCTTCGCAGCCTTTTGCTTTGGCTCGTCCTTCTTCTTTTTCTTTGAGTTCGGCGCCTTCTCCGCATCCCCATCAATCTTCCTTTTCTTTCCCTTCTTCGCGCCGTCTCCATCGACGATAGCTCCTTTGACCGCAGATTTTCGTGCGTTCTTCCCAATATCGTCATCCTCTCCCTTTTCTTTCCTTAGAGCTGCATCTTTAGCCTCCTTGGCCTCTTTCTTTTTCTTGAGCTTCTCCTGCTTCTTATTCAGGCATTCGCGAATGTGGTTTGCGGACGAGGCACGAAGCACGGGCCGGCGACAGTGTTTGCACTGCACAGTATCAACTTTGTCGTCCAGGGGACGGCCGGTCGGGAATCCTGCGAGTGTCTTCTCGTCAAGAGGGTTAACGACAGGTGAGGTGGAGGTGGGCGCGTTCTTATTCTCGACGTCTGCGTAGCGTCTTAGCTTGTACTCCCACATAGAACGATTCTAACTGCTCTATTTGAAGAATAGACTCCGTATATGAACAAATGAATCATACTGATTGTATCGCTCTCCTTCCAATTCCCTGCGATTGAGGGCTTGGGGACTGGTTTCTTGATCTTTAGGGTAATCTTTTTCTCTTTCGAAGATAAGGCATCCTTCACGACGTTGGTGTCAAAAAGCCCATTTTTGGCTGGCGAGGCCGGGGGCGCTGCGACGCGTTTAGTTTGTGGAGTTCATTTGCCGGGGACGTGGGTGTGAGCCTGGCGGAACTGACCTTTGCGCGCAGCCATAGTTAGCGAACGTTTGGGGCTCTCGGAGCGCGTCGGTGGTTTATATAAAGCGTTCTCAGGTGCCTTGGACTAGCAAGAGAACGTTACAAATGCAGATGAGCCTTCTGTTGATGAAATGTTGGAGGGGTTTGACAGGCACAGTCGACAAGAGGCCTCCTCTAGCTCCGCACTCCAGTGCCAAGGCCACCACGCCGAATGGCTGACATAATCACTCAACCCTCACCTAGGCAACTCCGACTTCGACCCAACATTGGATCGACTTAATTGCTGATTGCGCCACACACAATATATTTGAGGACGGATTTTTTGGGCATTTAAAGCTGAGCGCCAAGTATTCAACAAAATATAGGCTTCAAAGAAAAAAAGGTTAACGTGGCAATGGAAAAACGACATACCACGTTGTCCATTTGGCACCTAGCAATACCAGATACAAGTACTTAGGTATTCTGTTTGAATCTACTCTCCGAGGCCGATGCTGAACACCAGTCTGGATTTTTCTACACTATCATATACACTCGATCTGAGGAACTCCCCACCCTCCCTCCCCTTTATGCCCCGTTCTATAGGCAGTCGACAGTCGAGCCCGCCATATTTTGTATCGAAAAAAAAAAAGGTAAAAACACAGGAATGGCTTCCCTACAGCCCGGTAATACAGCCAATTTATGATCAAGATATCGCTGCTGAGAAGCGACACCTGGTCAAAGGTCTATCGATATTGATTTCGCCTCCAATGCATCCAAAGTACTTGGAACGCTCCTTCAACTCCTGGTGAATGCCCTGAAAACTCCATGCCCATCGCCATATTAATTTTCGTGAATCGTAACTCAAAGTGAGTCTCCGTCGAACAAGGACGAGAATGGGGTGCACAGCAAGGGGGTTCACTTTCTGCCCCTGCCCTTTCCTTTGGAGCCCCTTCCTTTAGACTTTCTTGGTGGCTCGTACTCCTCGAGATGACTATACCCATACTCTTCCCTCATGATGCTGTTGGTCCAGAGGAGACAGCGGTCTTTGGTTGTGTCTTTATCAACATATGTCTTGGTACGAGTGGATACTCGTGTTGCGTTCTCTTCACCCTCTGCCTTAGATTTTTCTGCCTCAGTCAAGTGCTCCCTCATCTTTACCATGTACTCGGCAATTCTGTCACGGAATGCTAGGAGTTCTTTGCGCAGGGCTTTCTCACGCACACCTCGTTCATCCAGCCAGGCCAAGAGCTTGTCAATGTCTTCAGGGTCATCGTAGTATCCCCAATCAGTAGACTTTAACAGATGAGTTTCGCCTTCTTCTTTCTCTTTACGTTGAGGAACTGTGAAACCGTACTTTTCCATGTCTTGTGACAGGGCCGGTTCTTCCAAATTGGGCTGAAATTCATACTCGTCCGGTCCCTGAACCCAGATACGTCCGTTGGCGTAACCGTACTCTGCGGTGGAGCTGTTCGGCACTCCGCCATAAGGCATGCCATTGTGTTCAAACCAGTAGTACTTGTTCAAGAATCGATCCTTACCAAGAACCTTGCTTCGGTGTACCAAGGTCTCACGCAAATCGTCATCAAGCTCGGTGATGCTGGCCTCGCAGCTCTTCAGTTCATCCTTCTTCTTTTCAATTGCGGTTAGAAGCTTTTCCCACTCTTTTTGTTGCTTAGTCTTTGCGGCTTCGGCTTTTGCCTTCTTCGCCTTCTCTTTCTTCGCGGCTTCAGCCTCGGCTTTCCGTTTATTTTTGTTGGTATGGCGGAGTTTGCGGTTTGCAGTGGTGGGCTCTTCGGAGGATTCGGCCTCTGGCTCTGGTTCAGTAGCATCCTTCGCATCGTCTGTGCCTGCCATGGCTACATCTTCCTTCTCTTTTGAATCACCGGGAGATGCTGGTGTATTGAGTGGGAGTTGGATCTTTCGCTCGATGTCGAGTTTGAAGAGTTCGTCGGCCCTGTAATGCATTAGAGAGTTAAACGAACAATGAATCTAAAACTGGACTTACAGCTCCTTTCTCTTCCTCTGAAACTCGATTTTCTCCTTTCGTAGCCGGGTCATCTCCTGAGAAGCAGCAATGAGCTGGTCACGGAAAGTCTCCGTAGCCACAGTCAGCCTTAGTACGATTTCAAGTGCTGTGATTCGCAGGTTCACATCGAGGTGGACGTAGTTATAAGCGATAGTCTCAGGCGTCGGCTCTTCCTCGTCAGCTGGGCAAAGTGCCGCTAGGATCTCATCGCAAATGTCTTTCTGAGTATCATCAAATGAAAGACGATGTAGCAAGCCCACAAGAATCGCCTCCCATCCCCCGTCTCTGAAATTTCGGATTTTGCATTGCTCAATCCAATCATACTCTGAAAGGAATTCTGCTGCGTTGTGAGCTTGTTGGGGCGGCTCAGGAGTGGGTGTGCGCTGTTTCACAAGCTGATTGGCCTCGGACTTTCTCAGGCTGCTGCGGGTGGTGCGAACTGGTGGCTCTGGCTCCGGGGTAGGCTCCGGGCTTGACTCCTCCTCTTCGTCAGACTCATCAGACTCTGACACATGAGGCAGTGGTGCTTGAAGCTTGCCCTCATCGTCAACAATTTGCTTCAGCACGGAGCAGTGCACTTCCACCAAAAGCTCACAGTCAATCTCCTCCGAAGAAAAGCACATTGCATCCACGAAATCGTCAAGAGTGAATGAATCAAGCATGTAGATAGTGTCATGGACATTTAGTGTCTCCCACGAACATAACAATGGGCCAATACTCTTCATCTTGATTCCTGTTCTCTTGTATTCCGGTGGCTCCTCCGCGCCCTCCGGAACATCGTCGGAGAAGAATTTCAACGGCGGGCGCTGAACGCTAACGCGAGGCTGCCTGATCTCTAGATCCTCGATAGGATACTTGATGGGTTCGAACTGCTTGTGCGTTGGAGCAGGGATCGTCTCAGAGGAAGGGAGGGTCTGATATTGCATAAAGGTCGGCTGGAAAGGGACACCAACTGATAAAAATCCAACGCCAGGTTGAGGGACCTGCTGCGCCAAATGAGCGAGATGGGGTGCGACACTGCCTGCGATGGATGGAGGTGGTCCCGCAGAGAGGGGATATGCTGGTCGTCCGTTGATCAGAGACACCTGTGCCATATTTGGGTGGTAATGTCCATCTACAGGTTGTGCCATCGCATGCCCTGGATCTTGACCATATGGTGGGTTTCCCGAGAAATTTACGAACGTTGTCTGGCCTTGACCCAGAATCTGGCCGTTGCCATTGACGAGAGGTGTGTGGCCGTTAAGCCCATGCGAGAGGGGTGCCTGGGCTGGCGGGACTCCATTGTTTGCCCCATTTGCTGCCTTTCGAGCAGCTATGACAGCATCGCGCGTTTTCGCCTCTGGGACCTTGGTAGAAATGTTGTATCGTTTCGCCAAATGGTCCTTGATCGTCCAAGGTGCTCCATTCCATGATTCTCTTGACACAGCGCCTCTTAGAAACTGCTTTAAGACCAGTTTCGAGTACACTTTACGATCCCGCTGGAGTTCCGTGGCTTTGTATTTGGTGATCTGTTCCTTGTTATCGTCCATAGTCACAACATACGTAAAAGTTCGGAAAGAATCATCCGTGTTTTGCGCCGCGAAAATGTTGTGCAAGCGAGAGGTATCGGTCATCTGAGCAATCACTCCATGCCGACGCCCGTTCTCTCCTTCGATCGTGACCTTGTCGCCGAGCATGAAATCTTCCTTGAAATGCTAGAGTAAATCAGTACCATAGAGAAAGAGAAAATGGCGAATGAGTGCGCACATCAAATACTACATTGACTACGGAACATGAGTTAGCAAAAGCAGATTTAAAGGCGGGTGAAGTGCACCTACCCAAGTCATCCATACGGGCGGTATTCCGGAACTGAACATATTCGAGTACACGCGCCCGGAGCCCCTCCGGGAATATGCTGTTGATTTCCTTTGAAGCTTCGGCCTATGCTCATGTTACCCTTTTAGCCACTTTTGACAGAGCTTGTGTACGGCCTACCTCGCTTTCAAGAGCCTCGAAATATGTATAGTTCGAATGTCCGGTCGACTCGCACGTGAATTGTTTCTAATCGCGGTGTCAGTTGAGTCCAATGTATCTATGTAAGAATTTGAGTACTCGCCTGGTGGTAGAAGTCGCGCCTGGTATTTGTACGTTAGCCTCATTCTTCGTATCCGCGTTTGGAGTAATTAAAACTGCCATACCGAGCCAAATATTTATCATAGTCCGTGAAAACCTCTCCGGTCTCTTCGATACCCCATATCTATAGAAAAACCTTAGCAGAGCGTTTTGGTGGTATGGGAGGGCGAATTGCATACTTCGGTATTTTCGGTTATGAACGGAGGCGGAGGCTCGAATTTCACAGGTTTGCGCTTGAATTGCACCTATAATTGTCAGCATAGTTCATCTAAGCCATCCGCGATCAGCTTCATACCATGTTGTTCTAAGTCCTAGCTCATCTGAAGCTGGTCAGTATACTGATCGCGTATCGCAGACTTCGGAACTGTCGCGGAGGACGAATCGCGCGACAGAAAGTTAGTAAAGCAAATCCCGAGGCTTTATACGCCGGGAGTCCCCTCCGGAGGGCGATCGAGGCAAAGTGAAGCTCCACCGCGCACCAGAGGAGGTCCTTCAAAAAGTTGAAGCAGGCGAATGAGGTCCGAGAGTGGTTCCGAGACGCGTCAAGACGTTCCGAAGCGCGTCAAGTTGAGTTTGGTTTCGATACGCGGCTGTGGTGGGCACGACGGTGATAATGGGGGGTCAAACGAGGAGAATGTATGTGAGAGAGAGGTCAATGATGGAAGAGCTTTACAAACGTAGAGTAGACCGGAGCGGATCATCCATGTTCCCAGCCTAGTCCGTCCCCCCCAAAACACTCCCTCTTGGACGCCACTACTGCGCACAGCGCTGCACTCACAACACGGGCATGTTTGGGCTCTATTTGGTCTCGGAACTCGAACTGTGCTGTATGCGCAATTGATCCATCGTTGAAACAATCATCCCTATAAATGGTGGTGATCTAAATAGGTAAATGTTCACCTCGGGGGGTTGCTCCATGCCTCAGGGCCATCAAACAACCCTTGAACAGCCTGACCCACATAATCAGAAGGAAACTCTTTCTACTCCCCGCATTCGTCCACACCATGGTTAATAAATTTTTCAAGTACCATTTATAAAGGTCTTAAGGCTCTTTCCAGTATGAGAAATACTCTGATATCATATATCACCTTGCCTGCATGGCCGAATGGCCCATGTTTGCCTCCTAGTGACCATGGCCCCAGCGCAAGTCACACCTACATGTTCTGGAGGACGTACGTCTTCAGGATTACAAGTCTTTCTAGCACTCAAAGCCTATCTTGAGAAACATTCATCCTATTCACTCATAATATAGTAATTTGTAGTGCTGTAGAGCTTAGCCCAAAGCGGCAACATCTGAGTACCTACAAAAACGCACAGAAGCCATCAAGCTGGATCAGGCAAAGAATATACAAAAGTAGGATTGTGTCATCTTGAAGACGTCAAAAAGCCTCAAATATGGCGGATAAGTATCGATCATACCGTCACTTGAAGTCAACAAACCATCCAAGTACGCAAATTGTACGCCAAGAAGGACTACTCGGAAAGGTATAATGCTCATAGCACGGAAATGGTGGCGAAACTACAATGTCAAGCACAAGACACGCACAGCCTCCAAAATCATCATTTAAATTTAAGACCGAATTAGTCGTTATTCTCTAATCCTACAGAATGATAGTGTTTTATGAATCTAAGTAGACTACGGAAAGTCCAATCCAACTACCAACTACCCCAATCGCCGAGTACGAGCTCGTGAACATGAGTGGGAGGAACTCATACCGGTTGCCAAAGAATATACCGTGAAATAGGGAACAGTAGGCAATCAGCGGTATCGAAAGTGCAATGTACGCAAAGGAGAAGCGATCGAGCAAGAATATACGGAGATGTGGTGGCCTAAAGTATGTTAGCATTAAAATACGTTCAAGGAGTGAGTCTGTCTTACGCCGGAGCAAGCCTGCCGAAGGCCACAAGAAACAACACAAGCCAGGCGATAGTGTAAACAGTCTTGATCGGGAACTCGGCGGCCGTGAACAAAAGAGGGAAGAGCGAAACGTGCCCGGCTACAGCCAGGGGTCGAAAAGCGCCCAGATATCTTCTATCTTTGAGTGCAATCAAGCTGAAGGGGAAGATGACGAGGAGGATGGCCTTTTCATGTACGTGCCAGCCGAACAGGAATGACGCGTAACCACAGAGCGTTACCGCGCCAATAAATGTGTCCCATGTTGGCTTGAATAGAAGTCGAAGGAGGACGGGCTGAAGGCATGTTAGGCAATTGATAACATAGCCGCATAGGGTCTACTTACAATTTGGAAGATAAGGGTCAACAGGAAGCAGGTGAAGGGCGCCACGTCCGGAAGTACTGCAAAAGAGCTGTCCCCTACCAACCCTCGAGTGACACTATTCACCGCCTCCCGATTGACCTGTAGTTTGAAATACGGTGCCACTGTGAGATATTAATAGCGGTATTTTGGAGCCAGTCGAAATGAGCTTACAATATATGAGCACACGATCAGTGAATGAATACATCGCCCAAACATTTGGCGCCCAGTAAGCATGGCACAACCCCCTAGAAAACGGAAATAGGCGCTGGAACAATTGCTCTAGCTGGCCCCACATTGCGAATGGTCCAAAGGCGCTAGCAAAGACTATTACCAAGGAAACACCCAGTTTGATGCAGTTGAAAAAACGGATGTTGAAATAAGGAAATGAGCTTCGCTGCCCCAAGCAATATGCCCTCAAGAGGTAAACAAAGTACGCTGGTGCCAAGTACAAGTAAATGTGCTTAAAGCAGAGTAGAGCTGCAAAAAGAATTCCAGACAAAAGAAGGGTGGAATTATTGCGGGCAAGGACTAGGGAAAGAATGAGAATGCCGTATAAAAAGCCATTGTACTGAAAATGAATGTGGTCAATGATCAACAGACCCGGAGACAGGAGCACAGAGAGCGCAGCTGCGTGTGCAGTAGTCTTTGATTTTGAGCTTTTGACGTAGCTAGCAAAGTTAGCGGTTGAGATGGTGCTAGATTAGAATAGGAAGAATTACAGATGTAAGGCATACGCTAGAACCAGCTCAGTGACGATAACTGTAGTCCGTTGAAAGTAAACAGTCTTCCAGCTATCAAATTCCAGAGCCTTCACGTTCAGAAGGGCCGGCTCCACATAGGCAGCAAGCTGAGACAGAAACCACTCAAAATACGCAAAGAATGGTGGATAGTCCAGGGTCCATTCTGAGGTTTTCTGCAGGGCGGGTTAGTTGCATGCATTGGCGTCAAGACAGGGTGATTATGGCTTCTCACTTCGTAGTACCATTCTTGAATGGACAAGGAGTGGGTAAGGGCCAGCCAATTCCGGTGAACTTCGAAGTCAGTTGACTTGCTATCAAAACGATCAGCATACAGTTAATGGGCGGGAATGAACTGAAGGTAGGGCTCATACTAGGCAGGGAAGAGCAGCACCTTCAGTGCCGTGGCGACGACAGCGCATTGGGCGATTGATGGGTACAGCTCCGACATGAGGACATTGGCTCTACGTAGGTGAGATGGTAGGCGAAAAAGCATCCAACCTGGCGAGATCTGAGGTCTGAGGTCACGTGCTTTAGCGAGCAGAAGGAAGAACTGGCCCAAGCGTCGATCTTCGCGCGGCGAACTAGCCCGGCTTAGAGAGATTTTTTTGACCCTGGACAAGGTGGTATTGTCCCTGTCCCATACAATAGGGAGGTGGCTTGCCTCCCTTTGGCTTCTTCTTTAGAGAGATAAACAGACAGGGCGAAGCCTCAGGGAACCGACGGGATTAGAAACACGCTACAAATCACTCAAAAGCACGCAGACATCCACCAGCCTATAACGAAGCTGGTTTGCTCAAGGCATGAGAAACAGAGGAGCTAGCAATCCCATCGGAGGACCTTCCGTACAGTACAGGCTCCGTCTCTCGCACGTCGTCCCGCTTGAGCGCTGGGCGTTTGCTCCACTGCAGGCGAGCATTGCCAGCATTGCCAGCATTGCCCACCAACGGCCAATGGCAGCCCCTCTGGTACCACTGTTCCACGTGAGGCCGTCTTGAAACAGCGCGTCCTCCCCACTGCGGCTCCCCTGACATTGCCCTTGGTGGTGGTGGACCCTGGGCGCGGTTCTGGGCTCTGAGCTCGGGGCCTTGGTGCGCATCGGCACCGCAATTGGAGCTAACTGCCGTGGGCCCGGCAGCCGGTGGGAAGAACGGGAGAGAATAGGAGCAGCAGCAACAGCGCTGGCATGGCGATGAATATGTAGAGTACCTACAGTATCTACACTCGCAGATTATGGCGGCGTGCAGATGGACTGCCGTCGCCGTTGAAGAACCGCTGCAAAGGCCCAGCAAGCGAGCAGGCCTAGTCAGGAACGAGAATTGTGTGCATCTGCAATTACCCGGCCATACAGGTACGGACGGTAGGTAGCAGCTGTGGACGATTGGGAGCCGCAGATGGAGTGCAGATGCAGCGAGCGAGCGAGCCGCTGTGCCACGGCCAACAGCCCCAGCAGCCCAGCAGGGCTATCCAGCAGGCGCCTGGTCTCAGGAGTAACGGAGTAACGGAGTCGAACAATGCTATGCTGAGTTTGCTGCTTGCTGCTGTACGCAATGCGACGCCACCACAAGCGGCGTAGTGTGGGTGGGTGCAGTCGATAATGCTGGCACAGGGCGTCTAGGAAAGCTCCATTGCTGGATACCGGTGCGTGGCTGCCTCAACTGAAAGGGAGATCTGGCGAACTGAGGCGCAACAATAATGCCAATCGTAGGGAGATACTCACTGCATCATCTAGTGAAGAGATGGTCTGAACAGTCCTGGACTTGTGGCTGTTGGTGGATGACTGAATCAGGCCGTCGCCGTCCGCTCGTGGGCACGCGCGTTTAAAATAAGCAGGAGCACCTTTCCACTTCGGGACAGCTCATTTGCGCCTGCCTCCTGTCTTGCCTATTGCTAACATTTCTCACCCACCTCTTCTCTCCATTTCTCCCCGACGACCTCCAGGTCACGATCCTCTTCTTCGACCCCCCGTTCGCTCATTATCTCTTCTATCTTTCTGCTGCACTGGGGCCCCGCCGTCAACCATTACCCCTTTGCTTTGTTCATTATTATTGTTCGCTCCTTCAAACCCCCTTCGCATCTTCAACCACAAGCCCTGCTCACTTGCTCTCCTCCGGCTTGCAACCCTAATTTCGCCCTTTCTGCGACCGCTCCAAGCAGCTCGCTTCTGCTATTACTGTAGCTTCTGCTGATAATACCGTACCTGTATTCCTCCAACTCGGCCGTGGTCCCTCCGCCTTTGTGGCCGCTTCTTGTATTCTCCCGGTCTTCTTTCACCGCTACCCGACCTGTCGGCCTCCTTTGACCTTCGATTCGGTGCAACCCACCCTGTATTAAGTGCCAGTTGCCATTGAGTTCTTGGATGTGAGTCTTCATACTGTTTGCTTTTGGCCTCTTGGCTCCGTTTGCTCTTCCCCATGACGCATGACTAAATTTTTTTCCCCTCCAGATCGGTCTACGAGATTTAATAGCGCAACCCCTTCTCTTCACATCTACTGCTCCAAATCGGCTGGATTTCATCTTCTGCCATACATATTCGCCGTCCGGGACACAGAGACCGGGCGCAGTAATACATCTTCACCACGGCTGTTCTATCCCAAAGCGCGCGGGACAGCTTTGCCCTGCCCCCGCATCTTCTCGGTATGCAACACCACGAAGCTGCTCCAGCCGCCCCCAGTGGCCCCCGTCTCCAGACGAGCTTCCAGAAACAGATGAATGGAGGTCACACTGGCTTCTCCCATGGAGCATTCAATACCAACCAGCCGGGCTACGCCGACAGGCACCCGGAGCGGTCAAACATCCCTTCTATTAACACAGGCAGGCTTGCTCCTGGTAATCAGAATGGAACTGACTTGCAGACTCCTGGGACTGGATTTGATATGAACTTCACTCCTCTGCTCCCCTCTCAGTTGCTTTTGGGTAGCCCCTTCCAGCCGGGCTCCCCTTCCGCTTTTGCTTCGCCGCAGTTCCAGAACTTTGCCAACTTTGCCGGACAAAATCAGCAGCAACAGCCACAGCAGCACAATCAAGTCGGCAGCCCGTTGCAGCAGCCCCTTTCTCCTCAGCTCTATCAGGGTCTTGTTTCCCCATCGAGCCTAAATGGACCTGGCTTCTTTGCCGGGCCACAGTCTCCCACTGGAGGATTTTCCGGCTTCGGTGGACAAGGCATCGGTTCATCTATGCCCATTGCTCCCGGCCTAGTCTCCGGCACGAGCAGAACGGTATACTTAGGTAACATTCCCCCCGAAACATCAGCCGAGGAAATTCTCGGCCATGTGCGAAGTGGACAAATTGAATCCGTCAGGCTCCTCCCTGACAAGAACTGCGCTTTCATTTCCTTCCTGGACAGCAGCTCGGCTACCCACTTCCACTCTGACGCAATCTTGAAAAAGTTGTCGATTCGGGGACAGGACATCAAGATTGGCTGGGGAAAGCCATCCCAGGTACCTACTTCGGTAGCTCTCGCTGTGCAGCAATCTGGGGCTTCCCGAAACGTCTACTTGGGCAATCTCCCAGAAGACGTCAGCGAGGATGAGCTCCGCGAGGATCTCAGCAAATTCGGCCCCATCGATACCGTCAAGATTGTACGCGAGAAAGCCATTGGCTTCGTTCATTTCTTGTCTATCGGAAACGCCATCAAAGCTGTTGCACAGCTTCCCCAGGAACCCAAATGGCAAGCTCCCAGGCGAGTTTACTACGGCAAGGACCGATGTGCATATGTTTCAAAGACACAGCAGCAAAATGCTGCACAGTACCTTGGCATCGCCCCAGGATATGCTCACGTTTTGAACGGTGCGGACCGTGACATGATTTCGAACGCACTTGCCCAGCAGTCTGTCGCCGCAGCAGCAGTCGCCACATCGGCTGGCGGTGTCAACAACCTGGGCAACCGAACTGTCTACCTTGGAAACATCCATCCCGAGACAACGATCGAGGAGATTTGTAACGTTGTTCGTGGTGGTCTCCTTCACCACATCCGTTACATTCCCGATAAGCACATCTGTTTCGTTACCTTCATTGATCCTACCTCTGCTGCATCTTTCTATGCGTTGAGCAACCTCCAGGGATTGATGATCCACAACCGCCGTCTCAAGATTGGATGGGGCAAGCATTCTGGTGCTCTTCCACCTGCCATTGCTCTTGCCGTCAGTGGCGGCGCCTCGCGCAACGTATACATTGGCAACCTCGATGAGTCATGGACTGAGGAACGCCTCAGGCAAGACTTCTCAGAATATGGTGAAATTGAGCTAGTAAACACCCTCCGCGAAAAGAGCTGTGCGTTTGTCAATTTCACCAACATTGCCAATGCAATCAAGGCAATTGAAGCCGTCCGAGGCCGCGAGGAATACAAGCGATTCAAGGTCAACTTTGGCAAAGATCGATGTGGTAACCCGCCCCGTCAGATCAATACGAGCCAGGGACAGAGCCAGCAAGCTGGCAGTGATGGTGTTCAATCTCCTTCTCCTATCAGCGGGCTCCAGCCCAACCGAAGCAACACTGGGCCCTCTGTGTCGCCCACCGGTTCTGGCGCCCCCGGCTCAGGTGGCAGTACCAATGGACAGTTTCCCAGTATTCAAGCTCCGACTCCTTCGAGCATATTGAATACCGGATCAAACAACCCGCTAATGATGTACCTTCAAGCTCAGCAACAACAGCAACAGCAGCAACAGGTCGAGCAAAATATCCAGCAGCAGCAAGTTCAGCAGCAACAGCAGCAACAACAATCTTTCCAGTCTCCTCAAGCCGCCTTTTACGGCGCCGATCTGAACCCTTCTCCTCAGCCACACCACTCGCACACGTCCCACAACAGCACTTCAAGCTTTAGCTTGATCAACGGTACTTCAAATGGCAGCAGCTCTGGTGCCACTACCGTTGGAGGTCTCCTCGCTCCCTCGAATTTGAACGCTCGCGCACAGCACTCTCGTGCTGTTAGTCTGCCAGTTTTCACACAGGGTCCTTTCAACCAGCCAGTGCAGCAAACCCAAGCACCTCAGCAGAGCTCTTTCGGCAGCTTGAGCTCTGGTGTCGGTGGTTTTGGCAGCGGAAATGGGGGCTACGGTCTTGCTATCCAAGGTGATGGCGGTCTCCCCGGATGGGCTGAGGAGGAGGTTGGCGCCCATTAAGCCCACTTCGGTGGTTTTCTCTTCCACTTCACTGTGCGATACTTCCTCCACTTAACCGATTTAGTTTTTGGTTACCTCTTTACCCATTTCCTTTTATATCCCTATTTGCATTTGGTTTTTGGATGTTGGTTATGGGCGCGGATTTGCTTTTTTTGAATAATATGCTTTTAATCCGAATATTGCAACCTTGTATTATGGAGTATGCGTGCCTCTGATCTGCTTCTCCGCGTCTCCTTCATTACAATCACTCCTTAATTCCCCTACCTAATTCTATCATTTTATTTCACCTAGTTTGTTCTTGTCTTCTCTTTTGTCTTCTTTCTTGTGTTGAGTGGAGGGTCCGTATATGTTTTAGGAGCAAAGGGGGACGGAAAGTTAAGAGGTGATTTGACGCATTTGAATTATGGTGTGATGGATGAAACCATCGCCCTTCAGTCACCAATGGAAAAGTACTACTGTAGTTCTAGATACCTCTCTAGGGGGATATGCACTTGCGAGATGCAGTCAACTGTCAAGATGAATGAAGGATGGCCTTGGACGTGATGGCTCAGGAGTGGCCCTCAGGCGTCTTGTGGAAGATGGTTACAGGGATATGGGACATAATAATAACTGGTCTCTCTAACAGTTGTTGTTCATCTGCCTATTGCGTGTTTCAATATGCGTAAACATATTTTCTTGAATTCTCTTCTATTTTCTTCCACCTCGAAATGACTAGCAGTGTTAACATTGTCTCGCTAAAAAAAATTTACGCTCAAACCCTCGTGCCACTTCTTTGTAGCACACAACCTCTGCCCCTTCCCAATGTTGTAGCCTATGAAACTATTATCACCTGACAATCCGGAAGGACTTCCCACGAACTACGCGTCACCATATGTACCAGCAAATATCCACCAACACTAGCGCGGCCCCCAGCGCGACGTAAGGCCGGACTCCAGCACTAGCCTTGCCCAAAGAAAGAAAGAAATGTGCTATACCCCCTGAAGAATTAACAGACGCGGAGAAAAGGACGCACAAAGCAAGGAGATAAGATCATCCTTGAAGCAGCCTAATACATACAAGTAGGGCCACCTGGCCTAACTGCAAGTATAAGCGTTTTACCAATGGCGGGATGAAAACCGTTGGAATAAGTAGCGATTTGTGGGCCGAGCGTAGAGTAGGTGGGCCGAATTCGGTGATTGCGGTGATGGATTGGGATTGGGATGCTAATAAAACAAGAATATCATTTGCAATAGACTACGAGGATGGAATATGCGCTCGAGCAACCTGTACTGTATGAGTGAAGCTGCGCTGTCACCGCTATTCGGTGCATTCTGAATCGCGGGACTTAGTGGGGAAATGGGGACTAATCTAGTTTAAAAGCTATTTAATGCCGCTATTCTATTATTCTCAGAAGTCCCCTATTTATCTACTTTGCCTTGACTATTGGTGTATTGGGCAGTTGTCGCCGATGTATAAGTTACTCCATGGCTGTAGATTTTTCACGGATCTTAAGTATTTTGAAGTTGGCTTTCTTGAATTTAGCTTCAGGGTAGTTAAGCATTCTGAATAGCCCGAAGTTGAAGGTCATTGAAACTTTGACGGCTTTCAATCCTTACCATAAAGGGCGTGGGACTGGCTGTTTCAACAGATTCGTTAATTCCACGGACCGTTATTTGTTGTCTTGATTTTGATGGCTTGGTAACGTTGATAGATTTTTTTAGGTACCAAGCGATCGCAGTTGATTGAAGCAACCAAAACTAGCTGAAGGGGATATATAATTTGTATTAAATGATGGGAGTAAATATAACAAAAGGCTGGCTTATGTCTTGTACCTTTAGTGCCACACAAAATCGAACCTGATAGCAGACAAAAGTTTGGAAAGTATTTATACATGGTGAGCATATCATACACGAAGAGTGTAAATATACACAAGGAGCATTGTGCATCGACAATAACAGTCTGTAATCGCGCAGTGTGGGTTTCATGGGCTAGACACGTCTAACCTCAACAGGAATCCAGTATCCGAGCTGATCCAATTCATAGCCTTGAATCCCTCCAGGCTTTGTGGAAGGATGAAGACGAAGCTTATATTCACCTTCGTGCTCTACCATTCTCAAACAGACATGCCCCTTCTTCGCACACCTATCGCATGCGTCGTCGTGGTTCGGTTTCATTTCCCGGCTTGAGTGATGCATGACTTGATTGAGACAGAATCCTTTCCGCACCGACTCAGTCTGGTCCGCTTCCCGAACAAATCTAACATACGTGGCATGATTCTTTACAGATTTCCCAGAGTACTTCTTGTTAGATACGAAGAAGTGTGTCTGGATTGATGCCTTTAATGCCCTCTGTACGTCGAGTGGAAGGTTAGAGAAGGCTTTTTGGTTCCCCTCGGCGTCGCAGAGGAGAAATAGTTCGATGTCATCCGCATTGGTACGTATACGTTGCCTCTCTCCCTTGGAAACCTTTGCCTTCTTTGAAGGTATGGTACGAGACACTGTCGCCTTGCTGGGACGTCCTCGCTTGCGAACACTGCTTACCAAAGACTGTTGTGGAATTGATGACTGCCCGACTTGGTGTTCAGCTTCAAGATCCAAAATTTGTACCTCATCTTCCCCCATTTCCTCGGTTCGGTTGGTATCGGTCACCGGCGACACGGTTGTAGAATGGGATGGTCTGACTAGAGTGGCTTTGTAACAAGATTACTAGTTGTAAATATAAATCTATAAGGTGCCTACTTAGTATGCTGAAATGAATGATGCGATAAAGGAGCTCAGAGGTCGTGCCACTGAATCCATTGACAGCTACTCGTCTCCAGTGTGCGCTTTGCTTCGTCTCTTTCTGACCATTTTGTGGTCAAGAGTTCGGGTTGGTGCTAGACCTGTGTGTCGCGGGTTGAAAGTGGTTTATTAGGTTGCTGTCATGGACGGGAATTGTTGCTAGGCAGTGACTATTTTTTCTTTTTTTGCGTCCAAATCTGAAGGGTGTGGCCGTGGTTTTGCGGTGTTGAAGCCCCAAGCGGAGGCAAGCAAAATCGCCCGTTCGCATGCTGCACATAAATTAGGGAGTAAAAGTTAGCCTTCGAAGCATACATTGTTCGTGTCACACCTGTTATGATCCGGGACCCCTACGGGAAGTGCGCGGCACCTATTCGGGCCTAGCCAGGTCCCGTGACCCACGGGTATATACTCAC
>JAQGEP010000671.1:0-10626 GCA_028476805.1 Acrocalymma vagum
GATAGCGGCTTAGACTCGAATACGGAGCTGGACGACGAAGGAAACTACGCCACTTCAAGGGCGAACGCTGCCATATCTAGGGATGACGATGGAACCTTTGAATGGTGCCACGTGGCACCACGAGCTTGTATTCATGCATTTTGGCACTCCCGGAAGTTCATTTGTGTTGATGGAGCCCATATAAAATCGGACAACAACCTAGTTCTTCTTGTTATAACAATGCTTGACTCCAATGATCCTGCCATTAATGTGGGGGTTCGCCAGAAGCGAGTCTAAAGAATCGTGGCTCGACTTTCTCCATGGTTTTAGGGAATATTTTCTGGACAACCTTGAGGCGACTGAGCAAGAACGTACCAATTTTGAATATCTTACAATCGTCAGCGACCGGGCAAAGGGTCTAATTCCAGCTATCTCGTTCAGCAAGTTGGCGGAGGCAGGTGTCCTTTTTTGCGTCATTGTCACCAGTGAAGTAGCCGATTCGATGGGCTAGATTGTATTTCCGGATTACTTTCATCAAATGGGGTGCCATTGCAGCCCCGGCGTGACAGTGGCGGAGGTTTGGTAGCCCTAATAAAGCCTTCCGTAGCATGTAGTTCTCATCAACCCATTGTGCGTGAACAGCGATAAAAGCCTTCCGGTGAGGAGAAGACCACACATCCATGGAAAAATGGATAGGGCTCCGGGCAAGTTGCAGCCTCTCCCTTATTGACTCTTGATGTGCAGAATATGCCCTACCCAAATCCGCCGCAACAGTGTTGCCAGAATCAGTCAGGAACTCTTCAACTGCAGGATTTATAGCCATTAAAAGTGCCTGATATTCTGGCCACGTTACAAAGTTTAGTGGAATGCGCCTACGTGCCGCCAGCAGCATCTGGGCCTCCCGGAAACCATGAAAGTTGATTGCTTTTCGTAGTATATTTATCCCCTTCTCTTTGACCTGCTGCATCTGCTTGACGGTTGTTCTTGCAAAGGCATTTTCGATGGCTTGTTGACGCTTTTTTTGAGGCCTAGAATCCTCTTGAACAAATATGTGATGTTCGCTCTCGAGGTGATAGCGGGCGTTGCCTGTAACATATGTTGACCAGGTTGGATTGCCACATCTCTTACAATAGTGGAGTATATTGCCGTCCTTTGTATGTGGTTCATCGCCTTCGGCTTCTCGAAAGTGGTCCCATGTTGATGTAGCTCTCAATTTTCTTCTCTTTACCACCTGCTGTGACGAAGAGGTTTCTGCTTCGGAGGGTGTAGGGCGACTGTTGAGGGCTTGTGAGAAGCTATCAGAGGGTAGGAGGGAGGAAGGGCCCGGAGTTGCGTCGGATTGGGAGGATGAGGATCCGATATCGATATCGATATCGTTAAGCTTACCAATAAATATGCGCTTAACAATAAATATATATTTATTACTGAGAAGTCTGGCTAATGGTTTGGAGGTGTATACACCTGGGTCTGATACTTGGGACATAGGTATATGCTTCTCCTCCTTGATCTTCTCTAGGAGTTTCCCTATATCAATACCTTTCGTATGCCGATTTATACAGCGTCCATTGGCTATACGTGACGATAGCCCTGTTGTTGAAATTGTCTCGGTACCACTGGTCAAGAGCTTTGGGCATGATTTCGCCGAAAATTATTTGAAAAGAAAAAGTGTAAAAGACTGAAGATTCAATAGCATGTGGAAACTGGACGTGATATTTTATGGTGTCCGCTAACACGGAATAAGCTTGGCCTAGTTCGTTACGAGGCAGTCACTGGCCCAAGTGGCGTGAAAAAGTTTCCATTCATGGTAGGAGCGGTTAAGATACCCATAGCTTCTGCAGATTCTGCTGCATAATAAACCATCTTATGCCATTCCCACTTATCCTGGCGCTTAATTTTGTGTAGATGTGTTGGCACTATTCGAGACCTCCCTGTTTAGTCTTCATATCCTTGCAGCTGAGTTTCGAAGTACGGGGAAGTAATAGTCCACCATTGCTGATCACTGTCAATAGCGCCTCTGAGTTGCATTTTGACTACAGTATTGGCCTCATGAATGCGATCCGATACGTCAGTAGCAACATACCAGTGCATTGTGGCTGTCTCTAGGATGTGGTTACATTCGCGATGTCAGAAACCGGGCACACCGTTCAATTTACCTAAAGATGCAGTGATATGGCTGCCTTTGGTGCACTAGCTTTTTAGGCCCCACTCGACGTGCCACATAACCTTCTAGCTAATAGCGACCCCTGAGGAGGAGAGCAGAGCGGAGAACGCGCTCCTTATTCTTTGCTCAATGTGAGATCTTGTCAAGGTCACAAGTATTTCATAAAGGCAATTTTCATTACACTACTGTAAAACATCCAAATCAAATTTCCTACAGTAAAAGTGCACATCGATGTTGAATCGATTTGCAAAGGAACAATGACGTTGTCGTTCATTGCGCCCTCGTCAGGATACCTCAATATGCCATCAGATGAAGTAGGCAGAAAAGATCTCATTTACCCTTCATCTGATCATCGCCTTCCGCCACCGGGGATTATTGCTCTTTGGCTTTATCCTGCCATAAGATTGTGGCTTGGTTCGTAGAACCATCGTGCGTTGAGATGCTAAAGTCCATTGGTGAACCATCAACATCCACATCTATGTGAAAACCCTCCCCCTTTTCGCTTAAACGCTTTAAGGATGCCCTTGTAGGTTTTTTCTCCTACTGTGACTGTTATACTTTGGAAGGGTCCCTTAGCATACTTCTCCAAGCAGTGTATTTCCGAATTTGCATTTTCTCTGGGTTGTATCATCACTTGCGCGGCCTTTATGAAGCGTTTGAGCAAATCTTGAGCGTCACGTCCGTTCGAACGATGGAATTGTGCGAGATTGGCTTCGCTTAGGACCTGTAGGATATCCTTGCGTTCCATACTCCGGTCATTGGGATACATGACGTCGTCCGGGTAGATGCACGCGGCGAAATCTGTTCCAAATTCAATCTCGTGGGTCGTCGGCTGCCAATGTACATAACCATTGATAGATGTTCGTGGCCACGGTAAAGAGGAGCAATATCCAAAGACGGAGGAGGAGGAGCAGGTAGATCTGTCTGAGCTTCGGAAACGTGGTAAATTAGCTGCGCCGTATAGCAATAAAGTTCTGTAGTTTCGTACTCAGTGGTCTTTAGGAGTTCGTCACCATTTTCTGATTGCTTTAGCCTCTGCAAAATAGAATCACTAAGGGCTGGAGTATTACTCATTTCCCTTCTTCCCGAACAGCGTCCACAACCAGGAAGGCCACATATTGAACAGCCTACTAAATAGAGATAAATAATACAAAGAGTAAAATAATTTGACCAGTGGTCTAATGAGCCGCCAAGCAACTAACACAGTGTGGTAATTGCAACTACAGAAGCAGAAATATTAAGAAAAGCTAGTAAACCGAGAACCGTATAAAACCAAGTTCCTCCTGCAACATCTAGGCTGGGAAAAGGACGAGAAAGTCTCATTTCTGCTTCAATAGTAAGCTTTTTCAAGCTCTTTACCAGCCCTTAGTAAACGGCGATCCTCTTCCTCGGTTACGGTCTTTTCAAATGAGTAGCCCTGAAAAATTGGAGATGAGACCCAACCAGGAGTCTCTTGAAAAAAAGATGCTAATTTGTAAGCATCATCGCCGATAAACCTCTGGAGTTGAGTTCCGGTTCCCTTGTTTTGATTAAGTGCGCCGAAACTCACATCCTGCAGAAGCCGAAGCGTGCCAGTTTTAGTATAAGCAAGCACTCCTCCAACGCGAACATCATTATCGGATGGCGCCTTGACATACTCAATGGAAATGATTTTGCTAATTTCTTCAATATCGTTTTCAAAATACGCTGACTGTGTAAGCGCCCGCTGGTCATCGTAAGGCATGAGCGAATTGGTCGATGATCCGCTCGGATAGGGATTCGAGCTGGGCGAGCCGCTTGGTGTTTGTGTAGGGGGCGGAGGTGTATCCGGCATTTGTGTGATCCATGCTGAAACCGACTTTTCCGTGCCCTTCACGGCAGCGGCTGGAGCACTGTCCTGTGTAGAATTACTGTCGTTAGTTAGCGTGTGTCGTAGGAAAGTAGGAAAGTAGTGAAAACTTGCGGAGTGATCTCACGGATAGATACATTTCTCCAGTTCCCGAAAGTGAGGCTACTGTTGGTTGGGGGGTTCGTTCGTCTCCACACCCAAGCCTGGACTAGAAGGATAGCGAGTAGCTCAAAACATAAGAAGAAGCAACATGCCTATTAAAATTACCACAGAAACTTGCTATGCGTAGCTAACTTACGAGGTAGAACCAAAGCTCATCAGATATCCAGTAAAATCCAACCGCAGCAGCAGCAGGTACGCAACCCAAGAGAATTGAGAAGACAACAATGTGCCAATTGGTAGTTTGATATCGACGGAGAGCAAACCAAATTCCACAACAGCAAACGAGCGCGAATGTGCCCACCCCAGAAGAAGCGACCCACCTCCCTGCATTTTTATGTATTGTTATATTTTTGTGTATTGTTGTATTGTTGTGTAAATGCAAAGATATAACGACTCCAGCGAATTGTAGCGCACTAGCAACCGGAATACCAACATAGGCTAAATTCCGAGGTATACGCTTCTCTGTTCGCCAAAAGAACAGGGCCTTTGTTTTATTAGTACAGCCTCCTTAGTGGATTAGGATACGAACTTGAATAAATCGTCCATATACCCAGTAAATACCCAACAGCCAAAAGAGATGCACCTGAGTAGAATGCGTCCTAGAGTAGACACCACAGCCAATAAGACTAGCAACAAGGAATAGCAGCTGAGAGACGAAACCACATTTCGTCGCCCAATTAAAGCCTTTCCAAAAGTGCGCGTTAGTGTGATTCCAGAAACGGAGGAACTCAGCAAGACCAAGCAGACCAATGATCCCCACACATGTCAGAACCGCAGGTAATTGATCTAGCATCGTCGTACAGAGCCAATAAAAGAAGATGATAGGGGTACTGGTAAGGTGCAGGACATAGGACGACGAACATGCAGGAAGGCAACCGGTGATGGAGAAGGCAGTAAGGCAAAAGTGAGGGACGAAGGACGTCTCAGCCTTCTTGAGGAGCGTGCATATATAAGAGTTGGTTCACATCCTTTGCTCAGTTAGGCCATGTACCGTGTGTGGGGGGAGTTTCATGGACTGGGGGCACCTTTCCGCGTCGCTTAAGCCCGAGTCAAGGCGAATAGCAGCTGTCAGGGATGGGTGGAGAACTTTCCTAGAATGAGCTAGCTGCAAGCATGATCAGCGATGCGGTAACAAGCCTTAGCAAGAGGCTAAGCGCTAGACCTAGATAGGGGACAGGTATACCTGTCCCTCGATATGGATTAGCTCCAAATGCCACGCAATTTTTCGCCGCTGTTGAGCTGAAAACTTGTCCAAAATTCGTTCAAGATGGATGAAATCGAGTCTCTAAGCAGTATGCTCTGCCTTTACACTCAATACCATCAAAATTGCAGTAATGAAGCTCACTTACGCGACAGAGTTCCCTTCTCGTAACATACATCAAGCCTGTAGCATTTTTCTGCAGGGTGGGATAACCCCAAGAGGGGCATGCTATGCATGTTGGTACCGTTCCGATCGTGGGTTACGTGCCAGCTCTTGTCTTGGACGTGTTCAAAGCTTGCGTATAGATCTCGATTCACATCATTCCTGCGGCCCGTGCATCGAATCCCTATCCAAAGCGCTCAATTAGAGTGCGAGAGTTGAGGCTGTTAGTACGTATCGCAACATCGCAGGGACTCCTTCGGCATACGGAATGCTAGTTCCGTCAGCTAGTACGTAGTCGGCTGGAAAGCCTTAGAGGGGGAGCCTCGCCTATCGCTTGAAATTTTCGGTGGCATGGGTCGTATCAGAAATTTCAGCCCCACTTCACGTAAGCTCCTCCGCTGAACATTTCCATCGACCCATGGATTTCTTCCTTCTATTTCCCCGCGTTAAATGCTAGCTCCGCTGGAGAATCTGCTCTGAAACAATGTCTACGACCAAACAGATATTCCAAGACCTTGACTCGATCAGCAAACGTGTGTGGGACATAAGTCTTGATAATTCTGCATTTGAATCCCTGAAGAAGAAAGTCTCGACATTATCGGCACAGATTACGGTGCATCACAACTTAGACAAGACGGCATCGCAGCTACTAGATGAACAGGGTTCTTCGACACTTCCGATTCAGAACCGACTGAGCAAGTTCTTTGATGCACTCTATGCGACGTCCGAAAATCCAAGCTCGACGCACAATTCACGATGGGAGCAACTACGGGCATTAGACTGCGCATCATTTTTATTCATTGCAGTGTCTTACACTCCCTTGGATATCTCCAAAATGCATCGCAGCGAATTCGAGTATCTTATAGTACATGTTCCGAAGTACCTAGAACTGAAAAATCTTCCGGAAAGGTGGATCTTTCGTCGAGAGATTCAGCTTGCGCTAGCAGAAAAGGCGGAGCTCAAGAATATAGCGGAGTTTAGAAAGAGTGAGCTCTCATCGGCCCATTTTAGGTAACGACCCACTGACTTAAGTAGAATACTATACTCTTGAGTTTACGGATAGCGAGCGGATCCGAAAACGCCCTCGTTTGGGTATGTAAGACCATGTCCTTCAGGGCAGATGCTAATGCTTAGTAGATACTCATTCAGTCGTTCGACATGAAAGTACTGAACATGTTTCTTCCGTAGCAAGCCAGCAATCACCTGAAAATGGGCCAACTTCTTCGAAGAGTCTCGAGGAGTACGGACTTAGCGGTTAGTAGTTTATCTTCGCAATAAAAGAGGGATCGCAAAGCTAATTCATTTAAGTGCAACAATCCATTACAGCGCTAATTTCTGGTATGGAATACAAAACATGGCTATTTTCATAGTTCTAACATAATTTAGAAAATGTTGCGACTTTGCCACTCACAGTTGAAGGGGTTAAAGTAATTGAGGAATACATCAAAGGTGGCTTTGGACTGAGCATCAACCTTCCGGGTATCCATCAATATCCTCCATTCATGATTTTACCTTATCACGTATGTGTGGATATCATGCAGCAGCATACAGCGTAGCTATAGAATCTTGAACTTTATCCATTATGCAATATGCTTAGTGTGAGCATCCAACGTCCACCAACAGTAATAGCCCGGTGGCAAGACAACCATATTCACCCCTTCCTTAGAATCCGGGTGTGTCTGATACGTAGCAATGTTTGTATTGCCCGAGAATACTTTGACAGTGCCTTCTCCGCTGTTGTGTTTGATTACAAGGGCGGTGGTACGGTCAGACGGCCCGCGGCCTTGCGGCGGTCGTCCAGACTGCCAGCCCTCCACACATGCCGTGTCATAGCCAGTCTAATGTCAAAATGTCATTGTAAAGCTCCTTCCGTGCGGAGGGTTAGTTGGGCGCACCTTTTGTTTGAATGTTTCCGTCAGTTTATTATCATCCTCCGCGCAGTCTCTGACATCCACTTTTTCCAAGCTCATACCCGTTGTATTGGCGGACTATGATCCTCTACCGTTCACGGAAGGAATATGGATTATCGTCCTCTGAATTGCGACTCGATGTGTCTAGCGGGGTATATCGGACGGGGAGGATAGAAGGGGACGGTGTATGCCGTGTTCGTTGCGCGGCACAAAAAGGCGATGAACCAATCTGATACCAGCGTGGATGGGGGTGAGGCGTTGAAATAAGAGTAGCGGAGACACTAAGTCAGCTAAGAGGGATGCTATATTCGTGCAAAGATATGTCAGCTCATTTAGAGCCAAATATGGGTCGGCTTTTACCTCGATAAGTGCACAAATGAAACTTGTAGATAGTTGTGAATAGTGTAGGCTAGAAACGCAAGAGATAGATGCCAGGCTTTAGAAGGGTACTGGCCTTGCTATGTTCTGCCGGAAGCGATCGGTAAATAGAGTTGAAGCAAAGTTGCGTGAGAAAAATAATGCGTTATAAGAAAGATCATGGCTACTGGCGTTGGTGCCCGATGGGAAGATCATGTGGAAATCAAGCGACGGCCGTCCCTGCCCCACTTTGAGCGCGGAACCGTCACGTGCAGTGGATCGAATGGGTTTTCCGCTCCGTTCCACTCAGGTTACTAACTACATTCGGCTGGTCTATAAGCTGTACTCCACCTGCTTCAATGTCAATGTTTTACAGTTATTCACAAAATAAAGTAACAGCCCAATGCGATAACGTCTGATGAAAAGGCACACTCGTGGCGAGTTCCCATTGTAGTTTCGTGGCGAATTCTCATTTGTAGGCAGCTTGGCGGAATCTTTAATTAGAGCGGACAAGCGCAGAATTTACGTCTCCCAACGCAAGCGATAGATA
Organism: Acrocalymma vagum; assembly: GCA_028476805.1. Classification (NCBI taxonomy): domain Eukaryota; kingdom Fungi; phylum Ascomycota; class Dothideomycetes; order Pleosporales; family Acrocalymmaceae; genus Acrocalymma; species Acrocalymma vagum. The sequence continues at coordinate 8,311 of JAQGEP010000671.1, forward strand.
CATATAAGGGCGCACGCTTATCTCTTCAGGGTATGAATGGAAAGAGATATAAAATCTGGCCAGGGTTCTTGGCTGTGGATCGCTCGTGGTGTCATGGAACCACGTCGCCCAACAGGTGACTCAAGGCGCGGATACTTTCTACTACAGCAGCATCCGCCAGACCTATCTCTCCATCTGAAGTGGCTTCTCCTCTGCCTCGGCTCCGTACACCTAAACAATACATCGCATCGTTGATGACTTGCCTTCTGGGGTAAATTTAGATATCCCACCACTTCAAAAAGATTCTAGACTTTCGCAAGACCTCGATTTCACCTTTCAGAATCTTTTATAGGATTAGTAATTCATACCTAGGATGATGAAGAGGCGGAAGGGAAAGAAAACTAAGTAAATTGATATTCTTTTGTATGCTAGAATATAACATGTTGCTAAATATATTTCCACTAACTTCCCCCGACTTGATTGTATCGTTTGTTGTTCCTGTAGTCTATACTCCCTTTTATATTGAATGTCTCGGCACATGCAAAGGTCAGCCAAGCAGCTTGTCTCGCATCGCTGACCTATAGACTTACGAAATATTTGCTCTTTGAATATAGCAAGGATTACTCTAACATAAAAATATATTTTTAGCATCTACCTTCGCTGCGTAACCCTCTTCCTTTTCGAAGCTACGTCATCAGTGAAGGAGGTGTCCGGGTTATAAGGCGGATGTTAGGTGGGTGTTTGAGGGCGGCGACAAGCCACTCGACGCACGGAACATGCGGTATCATTGGTCTAATATACATTTCGTTATTTCTCCAATTTCTTCAACTCATCCTGTGCCGTCCGGAGTATCTCTTTCATCTCAGAGTACAACTTCGGATTTGGATCCCTCCACTTCCCACCATCAGGGAACACATTCCTCCGCAACCTGTTGACATGGGAGGCCAGTGGGTTGAAATATGGCGTAAACTTCACCTCCGCAGTCTTCAGGAAATCTCTCTCATCGGAGATCAAGCCTTTTTTGAGCTCAGCTAGCTTCCGATCACTCTCGTAGATCCAACACTCGAACTTGGTTGCTCCAATATCTTTACCTGGCCCGTCATAATGAATGCATATCTAGAAGAGCACCCAGAAGAACGACTCCAGATCATGCATGAAGGAATGAAGTTCGTCGTCTAGAAGCACCCCAATTGCCATGAATGCTCGTGTGCCAGTCTTCCCTCGCGCTCCTGAAGACTTATCTCGCTGCTCCTTGATGGCAAGGTCGAGGTCGATCAAGAACGAGGGCCAGGAGGGATTTTCATCCTCTTCATTTACCATGAGGTTGTTTGGAGAGATATCACATTGTAGCATACCGGACCTCACAGGGACCTCAGCTTTATCACCGAGAGTCTTCAAAGAGGGAAGACCCACTAGCCTTCCAAAAATAGGAGGACAAAGCGACTGGGTATTCCCGGACGCCGTCGACCTTCACAGAATACTATCTCGAGCAGAGAAGAAACGCAAGGTAAACTCCGGGTAATTTACACTACATGATGAGAGGCTTACATACTTCTATATAGATAACCACAACTCACCTCCTTGGGAGTGCTACACAGGAGATCCAACACCTAAGAGTCCTAATAACGTAACGTTATAGTATTATTTAGGCGTCTAATTGTGTAACCGCAGTTAGTAGATAGGCAGAGAATCGAGCCACAGCGTGATTAGAAATATTACGAACGGCGATCAGTAGTATCTCTTTCCTAGGTTTCCGACTGCGAGTATAAACCCTTTTTGCCTAAGGTTACGTGACCTCACGTGACCTTTTTTCTTACTGTCTATACACCCTTTATACTATACTACAACGTAGTTGCTGTAACTAGTATAAATATAGAGAAAGAGGATAGCTATATATAAAAGGTATTCTAAATCTAAGAGGTTTCCTCGTATTCGCTATACTATTAGTAAGAGAAAATTAGAATAGAGGTAGATACTGTATATTATAGGAATTAACTATTTATTAGTACTATCTAATCCGCCGTATATATATAAAGGATAGTAATTTAGATAGATAGCCTTAGATAACCGGCATGGGAGGAAGAACGGAAGACTAGTGGAAACGACACTAAGAACGAGGACGCCTTAAGCAAGTTTAAAATAAGATAAATAAATAAGACGAGGGAAAAATAGAATAAAAATAGTATCGTAGAAAAATTTAGGTAAGCAACCTCGAGTCGTTATTTCGCTTCTAGTATGTCGCTACTTAAGACCTTAAGGTTATAGTCTTTAAAAAAAAGAGTTTAGTAGGTTGTTAGTAGGCTAATTACTATATTTAAATCTCGGAAAGGGGTAAAA
>JAQGEP010000678.1:0-10386 GCA_028476805.1 Acrocalymma vagum
ACCGCAAATGCTCTGGTGAAGGGTTCGTAGCGAACTGACTCAACTGGCTGGCTGCAAAGGAGATATCCGGTCTTGATACTACTGCTGCATACAGTGGAGCCTACCTTTTCCTACATCTCTGTGATCTGTTGGATCGTAGCCTGACCTTCGAAAGGTTGAGGACGATATGACGAGATGAGAGGCGTAGTGGCTGTTCTCAATGACTGATCTGTTCCAAATTTAGTACAGATTTTGTCGATGTATCCATCTTGACAAATCCAAAGCTTTTTAGCTCTGGTGTCTCTCAGAATCCTGATATTGAGGAAGGAGATTGCTTTGCTCAAATCCTTGATCCCGTACTTTTCGTTCACTGCTGTCCTGAATTAGTTAATCTAGTAAATGCATTCTTGTCGTGCAATAACAAGAAGATTATCCACATAGGGAAACAAGATAAGTCCTGTTTCGTTGTTGATAAGTATGTATAGCTCATCTAGGCAATGATTAAATCCTAGACTCTTGAGGAATAATACAAGTTCATCGAACTATAGCTTTAGTAATTTACGCAGCCCGTAGAGCGCTTTGAGCAGTTTCCAAACCTTTCCTGGCGTTCCATACCCTAATAGACAGGTAGTATAGATCTCGTCGTCTATATCTGCGTTAATAAAGGCGTTCTTAAAGTCAATTTGATGACAGAGAAGCCTAAACGCACAGACGAGTGCTATAAGGATGCGGAAACTACGATATACGCCGGTAGCTGCATAGATGTTATTGGTGATGTTATGTTGGAGATCGCCTCTCACACATATTCGTGCTTTATAACGAACAAGATATCCGGTATTATTGAGTTTATAAGTGAAAACCCATTTGAGTGGCAGTACTTGTTTGTGCTCTGGGTAATCGACTAGTTTAAAAGTTTTCTTCTCTTCGAGTGACTTGATCTCAGCGTCTGTAGCACGTCTGAACCCTTCTTTCTCTGGATGCCGCTTTAGCTGATGCTAAAAGTCTGGCGGTGGCATCAAGTCCCTTTGGTGAGTACGGATTGACCGTGCCGATGCGAAGGCGTGGGCCATTTGTTGTCCCAGCTTGGCACGTTAAAGTCGTAAGGTATAGGCTTGTCGTCGTGCCTGCTTCTGTACCTGACGTGCAGTGAGGTGTGATTGAACCGAGTTTACTGTATGGTGGCCTGCCCTTGTTATTGGAAAGGCTTGTGTTGTTGTGCTTGGTTAACGCGATTCGATTGATATTAGAGTTGGGTATGGCTGTAGTAATAGCCTTTCCGCATGACTCTGTGTCTCGCCAATACTTATTTGTGTAGATTGAGTTTGTGTCGTAGGAAGGAACTATAGCGGTACTTCATATTAGACTAAATTAGGACTGGAAACTGTTGCGTCTTGCATGATTGGAAGTAGTTCTGTATCAGTCTTATCTAAATCAATCTTGTTAATGGTGATTGAGAGCGTGTGTCCGGACTTGGGGAGGCTTGTAATAAGCTGTGGATCGTACATAACTTTCTCATCTATTTGTATATCCCGAGATCTAATAACACGATCTAAGTGTGGGATCTAGACTTTATAGACATTGGTCGCGTCTAGCCCGACAAGCCAGCCTTTAATAGCTTTCTCTTATAGCTTGGCTCTTGCAGGACGGTCCCTTTTATTCTTGATAAGGACGTACGCTAGAGATCCGATAATTTTAAGATACGTAAGATTTGGATTACGGCTATGGACTATCTCAAAAGGCGTTTGCTATCGTTTCCGCTGTACTGGAATACGATTAAGGAGTCGAGTAGCGTGCGCAGCGATGTACGGCCAGAGCCTGTGAGGATGTCTGCTCTGTATACGAAGTTTGCGCGCGATGGCTATGATTCCCCCCCCAGAACGTTCAGCAGGACCGTTCTGATCTAGAGTGTCTGTCGGAGATGGGTTGAACGTAATGCCCTTTATAGTGATGAGGTCCTTCCACGTTTGGCCTAGGCCTTTCTTACCATCTGATTGGATGTATCTTGTGGTGAAGCCCCAGCTGTCATTCGTGAGCGCAAGGAACTCCTGCGTCACAGAAACTAGTTCTTCTTGGGTTTTTTTTGGGATATTAAAGGAAATATGGTATGCTAAGTAGTCACAGTAGAAGTGGATAACCCATACATCAAGATTAAATGCTTCCTCTATATGGATAAGATCTAGATAAACTTTCTCGAATGGATAAGTTCCTCTCCATATTAGAGTTCGTGAAATCTGTTGATGGGCTTGTCCGAGTTAGCATTTAGGACAGAGATCTGAGGTCCGTTGAAAGTCGCTAGTGCCAAGTGTAACTCCTTCTACTACCTGCGGCACATGCTCGAGAGCCTCTTTCCTAATATGTCCTAATCTCGCATGCCAGACATCTATAGATGCTATAGCAATCTAAGGCGTCCGTGACCTCTTTGCTGTGGCGAACGCTTGCGCTGCTTTTGCGTGAGTTTCGGCTTTGAAGACGGCATGTTCGATATGTGGTTTAACTACTCGAAATGCGCCGTGCTTCGTTGCTTTGAATGCATTCGACCCATCAGAATACTCCATCCAACATGTTCTCGTGTTAAAGAAGAGCCCTTGCTTTTTAAGAGAATCCATGTTGATGAGATTCTAGTGGAAACCGGGTACGAAGGCAATATTCTCGAGTTAAACGAGGCTTGGACCTGACGGAGTGTCGATATGAACTGCAATATTACCGATGCCCTCGATGTGCGTATCTGTATTGCTAAACCGTATGGTTTTATCGTATAATGGTTTGTACTTAGTGAACCTAGATAGGTCATTATAGACATGTGTATCTGTACAATTGTCGAGTCGGAAATAGTCGTTATACTCGTCTTTCGTGGCTGTGCTGTACACAAATCTTAATGTGGCAAACGATGCCCTTGACCTGGTCATTGTAGAGGTTGAGGTCAAGGCAATGCTCTCTCCTGTTTCCTTTTTAGGTTGATTTTTAGAGGTATTAGCTGGCCAGAACTTTGGTAAGGCAATCCTATTTCTGAGGAAGTTCTTCTCGATCTTCGTTCGTAGACGCTTGCTTCCTTTAATTGCCGTGATGACTTTAGACTGGACTTGAATAATTGGCGTCCAGCCCGATGGTGCACATAATGGATTGAGATATCGAGAGTCTGCGTACTTATGGGGTAACCTATAAACGCAGTTACGAAGAGTTTTAGGTGACTTAGTTACTGTTGGAGTAGAGTCGTCCCTTTGTCTCTTCCGCTTCGGCTAAAAATCTCTATCGTCCGAAAAGTCTAAATCATGACCGTGCTTTCTGCCTTGAAGGGTGGCATATGCAGCTCGCCCTCTCGCAGTCTTTTCGCTTGGCGGTGCCATGGTCCTAAACTGCTTAATACAGAAGCTTATCGTGATTCTCTTGTCAGAAAGAGTCGGATTTAGCCTACGGTAGGACTAGAGAGTCTTGTTAATTTTGTTCTGTGCCTTCTGTACGATTGTGATATTAGTATCGTCGTCGGTCTTATCCGAGCTAGAATTACTTAGGTTATTAATTGTTACAGATCCGGTGCTGGAATGGTTTGGATGGATTTTATTGAGAGTAGTAATGAATGCCCTAGAGATTATTTCTATTGCCTCTGCGGTCTCTTTGATAAGTAATGTGTTACTTTCGACTTGTGCTTCTTTAGACTTCATGTAGTTATAGAATAGAGGATTAATCTCGCGAGAGGCTTCAATGAAGGCATCGCATATCTGCGACTCGCTCAGATTCTCGATCTTGTACCGCTTTGCGTTGTTTACGAGAGCAGGCCATCAACTGAGCCACTTGTCGAGACTAGTGTTACTATGACCCTTCTTAAGCTTCTCGAACTCAACTCTGACGTTCTATTTCTGGTCTTTTGTGGTCGGCTGAATGCTCTCAGCTAGCGTAATAAGTTTGCCTCGGACAGTGTGGATGCCAAGGTAGTGTTATTTGAACTCCTGGCAGATGGTGATGTCAATGCGCTCGGAGACCTTATCGTACTTCTTCTTCTCACTATCATAGATAGCTTAAAGGCTGTGGTACTTCTGGATCGTGTCTTTGCTTGCTGAGTCTGGTGGTTTGGTGACAGTGAAGACCAAGTTTTCGATGCCTTCAGGGTCGCAGTAGTTCCAGACATCGTTTCGTACAGCAAGGTCCTCGATGGAGTTGATCCAGTCATTCCAGTCGTTGCGTAAGTTGAGCATTGGAAGATTGTGATCCCTGATTGACATCTTGAAAGATTGTTGTGACTTCTTCTAATTGAAAAGGCGTGAACTCAGCCAATTTCTGAGTCTTCATTTTTGAATGCGTTGCGGGGTTGTATTGCTTTTTTCGCAACCCCTCTTTTCCACACAATCGGCCGAAAGTCGTGCCGGCTCTGTGAGGAGAATCATCTTCGTGAGAAATGTGTAATTGCGACGAATTTTGTCGCTGACGATGCTGTGTGGCGGAGGAAGGGCTTCCGGGCTCATAACTGTTGCACTGAACGTGCTAAGATGATGGAGAGTCCAAAAAAATTGATTATAAACAGCAGAGTTGTATTGTGTGTGTATATTTGTTGTCTAGTGAACCTGACCCCGCAGGTCTTAGATTATATGGCAAGATTACTAATGCCTTGGCCTGCGACATAATGCTATTGGATCCATACTGGAGAACCAGGAGCCTATAGGCCTTCCCTTCTGGACTGGATTGGATCGACCCTTGGATCCAGCTCCAATCCAATCCAATAACATCACTGGACCGGGGTAATATTGTTCTGTATGAAACTCCAAAGCCAGCTCTGTGTACGAATGGGAAACCGACAAGGCTTTAGGATGTCACTCGTGCCGGGTATCCGGTTGCCCATTCCATCTCTTATCAATATCCTTCAAGTATCTTGATCATACTACGTAACCGCCTCAACTTCATCGCCAGTATCCCATCCGGGTTCGCCCTCGAAGTAACAGTTAAGTTCCTCGCTTGATGAGTATGACTCTCCATACATAACCGTTGGGTCGGAAGGATCATCCGTGACTTGCTCAGTTAGCTTTGCAATGTCACTTCGGATCGGAAACCTACAACGAAGCTTATCCATGACTGCTGACAAACCAAACGTCGCGTCCTCAGGAGATTTAGGCGCTGTATTGCTCCTATATTGCCTAAATGCGGGTATGATAATCTCTTGATACCAGTTCTCTTTAGCAACTAGTTCGGCCCATGGCCAACAGCCAACTACCTCTTTTCCGGTCACTTCCCATAGACAAACATAATGATCGATGTAGTATTGGTTGGATTTCCCGTACGGATCCGGTATATTATAGTGAATCATTTCGGCAGCGACATCGAGGATAGGTAAGCCGTCTCTCAACCGTGTATTAGGATCAATAACGGTAAGAGTCTGAACACCTCTATTTCGCCCAGCTCTAAAATTCGCCAGTTCTTGCACTGCCGCTGGTGAGCTTGTGAACGAGATGTATGGTGTTGGTCTCCAATCTTTGTGATCAAGATTGTAACGGGTTAGGCCCATGCTCGAGGCTACGCCATCATGCACGGATATGCGGCTCGTGCACGGAAAACTTTGCTTCGCGTAGTACTAGATTCTCTTCTTTTCTTCTTATCTTGGTTGTAAATAGTATCTGGACTAGATAGCTGGAATCCAGTTACTAGAGACCGCTCACACGTAGTTGATGGAAGCAATGAGTGCGTAGAACTCTGGCCATTCGACTATACTGAGCGGTATTGAGTGCTTGCTGATGAGCTGTACTAGGGCCTCCAGAAACGCGGGCCTGTTGATCGCGTTACTAAGATATTTCTCCTCTGTAAAATCACGGCCTTCTTGCTTCGCCTTCTGGCGATCAAAGAACCTAGGTAAACCAGCGATTGCCCTCTCTATTGCCCTTTTCTTAACTGGTGGTTGAGCATCATCGATCCGTATGTTATGCGAACGAAGATGTGTTCGTATACGGTCTGAAGCGGCACCCTTCCACTTACAAATCGAGCAATAGAACCACCGATGACCGTGCTTGTCCCTAAACTCCTCCCCTTCTTTTAGCTCGCGAGCTGCGCCCCAAATATCTGTTAAAATAACCCCTCGAGTGCGCTTCTTGTTCTGGATGCTGTTCACCTCGCTATTGGCCTCAGAGGAGCCATTTTCTATGGTGACCTGAGTATTAGAGGGAATAAGGCTCTCATTATCGTAGAAAGGTCAAAAACAGGCGTCTTAGCCGTTGAAGGGGTCTGGGAAGTCATATTGTCGCGGTATTCTGGTTGCGGCGATTTTATAAACAGGAAATATGTTAATCTTGTTAAAGGCTATCTCAGAGAATCAAAAATATACGGGGGGACTAGCCTTATGACCGCCACGGAACGATCTGAAACTACATAACTAATTAGCTGCGGTGGCTACCGCATTGTTTAGACTAGAAGCGGTCTTGGCATACTGATTGGCTGTACATTCTCTAACGGCTGAACATACTAAACTTAGCGCAGAGCCTATCACGCTCATCTAGTTGTATAATGAACCAACTGACTCTGAATCAGCGTTGAAGCAGCTCGGATTCAATGCATCCCTGAGTCGAAGTACAAGTCGCATTATTCAGTGGTGGCTTGATAAGGTGGTGTGATTATGCTACTGAGAGCCACTTAGATTTTGCTGTTTGGTTGTAACTAACTAGTTCTCAGCCCCAGTATCCTCCAACATGCCACCCTTCGTGGTTTCATGTGCTTATCGCCAAACTTGACCAATGGGGATTAGAGCCGAACGCCCGGCGCGCATTGTCCATCTGGAGTGATACATATCTGTCGCAGGCCAAGGCATTAGCCATGGGAGCCTGAGGAAGAAACTGTATTAGTAATATGAGCAAATGTGGCACTAGTAATGGGTTTCATGTATGAGTGTATTGTTGTGTGTAGGTACAAGTGTGTGATCTAAGCTCGAAGGTAGTTAGTCGGACTGTTTAGTCATGACTGGAGACCGGTCATGTGGTGTAGTCCTAGGCTTACAAGTAATCTTGCATTTTTTCTCAGACGTGCGGGGCCGGGTTCACTAGACGAAGACACAATACAACTCTGCTGTTCATAATCAATTTTTGGACTCTCCATCATTTTAGCACGTTCAGTGCAACAATAACTTTTATGGCAAAACATCGAGGCTCAATTGTTGAACAGGGCAGCATAGGGCCTGGCACATGAACATGGGCGGGCTGACTATGATCTTGGCAGGATGTGCATGGCACCATGGCTATCTGACCCGCCAAGACTCATGCACGGGCCATCTACATCATCCAGACCAGATGTCCAGTAGGACACTACAGTACAGTACCGTGGTAGATCAACTGTGCAGCAGCAGAACCAAGTTAGATATGAAAAGATGCCCTCTCATAGGCCCAGTAAGAATCAACGTAGGCCGGACCTCACTCCATAGAACCCATCAGCGCCGCCAGCAACGCACCGCCGAACCATCCAGCCGCACTCCGGACGGCCGTCACCAATCGTACGACCGCCTCTGCGACATGTGAGATTCACATGTAGAGATGCATAAAACTTTTTCGTCGGTTATCCAAGCGGTCATGAAAAGTGGTCTGACTGAATAACGGTCTTTCCGAAACTGAGGCTGGAGCTGAACACGAAGCAAAGCTTGATCGCGTTTAGCCGGCATCTCATTTATGGAACCTTGCCATTGCATTTTCCCCCTTTTGTTCAGTGTACAATAGTACTTAATTAATGCCCAAATCATTGCCCGAAAGTTCCTTTTCTTCTCAAACGAATTCTCTTCTAAATGGACGTTTTGCGATACTCCAGTCATGTACATACAAGTGTATACTGGCGCATGGACTAGCTATTCTCGTGGGCTAGTTACTAGCGCAACGATAACTCTGACCTCCCGAAATGCATCACTCTTGGTGGCTGCCCTCTCCATCTTCCTTATTGTTGTTGGAAGCCAATTCTGGACCATTCTGAGCTTCGTCATTCACCAGATGAACGCAACCGACAAAGCTACTGATGTACTACACTGTCAACACCAAGCAATTTTTCGCAATGCCGGTACGGCAATCGGAGCAGCTCGAGAGCTGTTCATGCTACCACTTCCATGGCGGCGAGGACAACCGATGTCAAGAGCCTTCTCGATGACTATCCTTCGCTCGTGGGCATGGGCTTTCCTCGCTTTTACCAACTTTTGCGTTTGGGCTGCGGCTGGACTTTTTTCATCATCGATTACCAAATCTGCCGGAAGCAACATTTTGATCGAACCAGGAGCATGTGGGCTAGTCCATGACAATAAACCTGAAACCGGATGGGCTAGCAAGACCCTCAACAGCACCATTATTGCGGATACCCACGCGCGAGCTTGCTATGGGAACAATAGCAGCTCTGTACAATGTAACCTGTTCGTTCGACAACGAATTCCATGGCGCGAAAGCACCAACGCATCCTGTCCTTTTAGAAGTGGCTTCTGCTCAGCTACGCTTGAACTTGACACCGGATATGTCGACTCCCATGGCGATCTTGGTATCAACGCACCGTTGAAAAACCGAATTTCTTATCGCAGAGTAACTAAATGTGCCGTCATCAATCCTAAGGTTGTCCAAAATTTTACAAAGGCAACTTACACTAATTATACCACTCTACCCGTGTACCAATATTATTTTGGTCAGGACAGGGCTGCTGAATCACCATTTACGTTTAAGTATGACTCATATCTACGCATCTCTGATGTTGGATATGGACTCAGGTAATTCCGGCCCCCCTGCAATAATTTTTCCACGCTTACAATCTCCATTGATAGCGAGATGAGTTATTTTGGCGGAGATATAGAGAATTCAACCTGGTATCCATCGGAGGAACTCTACCTGTCAGATGCAGACCTTACCATAATCTGGCTATTTCCCAATTCCGTTTTCTCCTGGACCCCCATTGATGACCCATTTTTCGGATTTCATCTAAGAGATGACCAGGGATTTTACCAGCCTGATAGTAAGTCTCATAAAAACTTAGAGTGATGGAGTTAACCGGTCATAGACTTAGTAAATATCATGGCTTGCACTGACCAATATCAACTGTGTAATCCAAACAGACAAGGGAGTACATGCACCTCTCTAACCGCGCCGCCCGTATTAAGAGACGAAATTTCCAAGATTGGGATGAACCCCGCTCAGGACGCGACGGTCCGTCTTATAATGAAAGTGAATGTAGCTGCTGGAATTGATCGTTCTCTGGGTGGTAGAGGGGCTGGTGCGCTTCTTGCAAGCGAAAAGGTCGATATGCATATACAGAGCTTCCTTCCTAGCGACCAATGGATGACTGAAGTTAAAAACTGGTTTGCAATCAGTTTAACAAAACTTCAGTACGGAGTCGTTGAGTATGCAACCGGACCCACGTCTTCTCTGCCGGAGAGCGCTGTCTTGGAGACTCCATACACCCCAGAAGGCCGGAATCTTTGCAGGTCAATGAAAGTCCCAAACCCAGGAGGATATCAATCCTTTAGCGTCCTGGGTCTTGCCATCATCCTCATTGTAGGAGGCGTGATTATCATTATAAGCATCATCCTTGAGCCGCTCACCCATTATATTTACAAAAATTGGAACACAAAGAACGACTTCCGCAGGCTTCAGTGGATTTTTGATGGAAAGCTGCAGCTTCAGCGAATTGCGTATGAATATGCCGGGATAGGGGTCTGGACTAACAAGGACAAATCTGTTCCCATAACCACAGATAACGCGAAAATATTCCAGTTTGACAGAATTCTCGGCAATACGACCTGCACGGATCTCAGTCGGGATATGCGTGAACGAGATAATTTGATTACGATGCAGTCAGACAGGGTTACTGAGCCCCAGGGGGGGCCTCCCTGAACACGGTCAAGCTGTGGGATGCCAGGTCAGGCGCAGCGCTGCAGACACTCGAAGGCCATTCGGATTACCTTATCGCCGTGGCCTTATCGCCGGACGGCAAGACGCTGGCGTCAGCATCGAATAATATGATGGTCATGCTGTGGAGGAGCGGCTGTTGCGTGGTAGGGGATATACCGTTATTTAGGATGGTGGAGAGGATTTCTGCAAAGTTGTTAAACTCAATATCGAGCCTCTAATGCGAAAGGCGCAAGAGGCCTTTTGCGCAGCAGTGGCGGATAGGAAGATATGATAGTTAAGGGAAATATAGCTGGAAATGGAGCTGATAGCATACGGTAGTAATCCGGGACTGTGCCAAAACAACCCGCGCCCCCGGAATTAAAGATCCTGATGGAGGTCATATTTGGCAGCGCGAAGTACTCATAAATATTGTCTTGAATGAATGTATGAGCAAATGTGGCACTAGTAATGGGTTTCATGTATGAGTGTATTGTTGTATACAGTGTTCGGCATGGAGGGAGCTATCTCCCTCCGTAGAAACTCCATGTCTCCATGGAGTTCCGTACGGAGTTTTACGGGGTAGCTAAGCCTGGTG
>JAQGEP010000679.1:0-10298 GCA_028476805.1 Acrocalymma vagum
TTTCGGTGTGCGGGGAATTCTGCGCGCCGCGTGGAGGCGCAAAACGGTGTTGCAGCTGCGTGCAAGGGTGAAGCCGAATTCGCTAGCGACTGTATAGACTGAGCTCCACATACTGATGATTGGCCACAGAAAGAAGCGCGGGGCAAGGGCGCAACAAACGATTCCCCCTTGCCTCTGAGAAATCGGACTCGCTTACGGATTACGCTTAAGGGGATATCAAATCCCTATCCGTTATTGCAGACACTGCACGGCACCCCTACAATAGACAAGGCGCAATCGCACATCTCTGTCATAACTAGCCTTAGTCGGAATCGAGTCACGAGGTTAACTTAGCTCCTCAGCCAGGGGTGTTTCCTAGCTCGCGTTAGTGAGTGCAGGGGTATGCTCGTAAATATGGTCGAATTTTGTAAGTTATTGTTGCTGTCAGATTGAAGGGTATTCTTCGATGAGATGGAATCATTCATTGATTGAACTGAGGTCGTTGTTCAAGTAGTAAAAACCTCTCTGTAACTATAAGATCGCATCCTAAGTCAGGGTGGTCTGTGTCTCAGGTGAGGGTGGAATGTTTCTCGGGTGACCCAGCCCTTTGCTAGTGCAAGGGGCCATGTAATCTGACAGTTGCACTGAACGTGCTAAAATGATGGAGAGTCCAAAAAATTGATTATGAACAGCAGAGTGTTGGCGGATAGCAAGCCCTGCGCGTCGTGGCGCCAGGTAGACGTTTCTGCCTACTGTCGCCTACAGTTGCCTATTTAGGCAACTCCCTCTTTTGAGGTATATGTACCATAGTTCTTGCAGCATTGTGAGAAGTCTGTTAGAGTGAAAGTTAAGCACAATCGAGTTCATGTTCCTAGATCCTTTCATTTCCTCCAACACAGAGTTGTATTGAATGTGTTACGTCTTGTGAACCCGACCCCGCACGTCTTAGATTAACTAGTTATATGGCAAGATTACTAATGCAGTTTCTTCCTCAGGCTCCCATGGCTGATGCCTTGGCCTGCGAAAGTTATTGTCCCGCCAAGCAAACAGCCATTGGATAATCTCAGTTGGCCTTCGACGTCCAGATGATGGCTGCCGCTGCGCAGCAGCCTTTCCTCACTCTTTTCTTCTATTACTCTGATGGACATAAGGAAATGTTCATCCTGCCTTGCAACCGAGGGCCAGGATGCAGAAAACGAGCGTGTTCCACGGCCCGATCGATGGTCACATCGTCATTGCAGGCCCACACAGCGGTCCTGGAGGAACGATGAACTTCAACATCGCCTACCCGCTAGCCCATGGCTAACATACCCAAAAACACTAGCCTTTCTCCACCATCTCGTTCGCCCGACTTTGTTAATCGGCCCGAGATCTTAGCGTGGATTCGCGATAAGTTCGTCGGCCTTGGCGGCGTAGGGTATGTTAACGTCCGCTTTTCGGGTTTCACGGTTTTGAAGTGATAAAGAAAGTCGCTATCAAATACTCCCACAATATTGCGATGCGCCGCCGCAAACGTTCGTGCGGGTCTGCAACTGGCTTCGGGACGAGACAAATAAACGGTAATACTAGATAATGTTGATGATGTGAGTGTACATACAGAGATGTGCGATTGCGCCTTGCCTATTGTAGGGGTGCCGCGCAGTGTCGGCAATAACGGATGGGGATTGCCCCTTGCTTCTTTCTGGAGCTCGGGCTGTGGGATCCCCGCACTTGGCGCTGAGATTGATTAGGCATGTTAGATGCCTTACGCCAGCACTCCTTGAAAAACCTGGGCTATGCCAGGATAAGATGGCAATCTTCCTCTAGGACAGTTCAGTGTTCTTGTGACGAGATATAGACTGAGCTCCACATGCTGATGATTGGCTACAGAAAGAAGCGCGGGGCAAATGATTCCCCCTTGCCTATGAGAAATCGGGCTCGCTTACGGATTACGCTTAAGGGGGTATCAAATCCCTATCCGTTATTGCCGACACTGCGCGGCACCCCTACAATAGACAAGGTGCAATCGCACATCTCTGTATTCTATCCGATGCGAACACACGGGGCCGAGTCCTCCGCAGCGGCATCAGTGACTTTGCATGGAAAGAGAAGATAGTTTCGAATTAGTTCATATCAACCAACCAAACGCCCTGAACAGTTTGTTACAGTGCTAAAATGACCTCCAGGAAACATACTTCGATGCTAAGCGAAGGGGATCTCATAATGTCATAAGATCTTGTAGTGATGCAATAAAATGAAACGACGAATCCGCTAGGGTGTAAAATACAAGCCTGCTCCCTTCCATGCACTTTAACTCAGCAATGTATCTTCAACGTCATCACTGTAGACGGTTTGGAGTGACTTCCGCTGCTCTTGTTCTTCGACCCAGGCGGTTGTAAGGCGAAGCTCGAGGGACGAGAAGGGCGCTGCGACGATCTTTTAAGGCGGTCAGAAAAGCGGAACCAAGTAGTACGAATTGTTCATCGGAATTAGGCCAGAAGAACCACTCAAAGCGGCCGCGGAAACTCATTTTTTATTTTTTTTGCCACATAATTGAGCTGGGATTTCAAGCATCTTAGATTTGTGAACTGAATATGGAAATTTGATGACTTAGATTGTTGAATAGCAACAGGACGTAGAATGGTTATTTATGCCCGTTGAAGAGGACGATGGTATTGTAATGTTAATATCACGATACTATTATGTGATGTTTATTTCATACGATCTTGTAATGAGGAGGCTTTCTTCTAACTGATTATTCTGTCATAGACAAAACATATATCAGCATATACGGTACCAGCAACTGAACCACTTTTATGACAAAATGAAGATCTCCTATATTTCAACTTTCCTTACTTTTAGCACAATTGCTACGGCTACTGCGGCTAATAATCCCGCCCCACAGCCTACCTACACCGCTCTGCAGTACCGACAGCCCGTGAAGAATCCCACTCATTCCTATAAGACACAGCTCGCTACAGCCTGCGGCTCAACGCCTCCTGCTAGCACCGCCAGCTCATCCAACACCGCAGCCCAGGAGGAGCAACGCAAGCAGTCAACCCAACAGGCCAGTCACCCCACCACTCCCAGTGGAAAGGAGCACTACGGCAAGATGAGTTTCCACCCCTTCGATGGCGCTCTCGGTTCCTGCGGCAAGACCATCGCCAACACTGACTTCGCTGTTGCCATGGATGCTCGTACCTTCGGCGCTTCCACTTACGACCGCATGACTGGCGCACCCCTCAACCCGTGGTGCGGTAAGACCATCACCATTGTCAACGGCGCCAAGTCTACCCAAGCTAAGGTTATGGACCTGTGCGCTGGCTGCAAGAGCGCTCAGGGTCTTGACCTCTCCTTCGCTGTCTGGGATGAACTTGTCGATTCTCGCGACGCCGGTGTTGTTGACATGAAGTGGTATGCATAAACTTCGTGTATCCTAGCGATGGAATCATCCGGCGGGAAAGTCAAGCAAACAATAGTATAACTACTGTATAATACTTGTTCTTTCTGGATGATTAGGTAATCTGCGATTGCGACGCAGATGAAGGCGACGTTCAAAGGGAGGATTTCCTGCGTGACTTTTGGCTGAAACCCAGGACTGTAATTATAATATTAGACTATAGTCATTACCTGCCCATTAGACTGCCTTGAAGTGATTAAACACCGACGAGTAGCAGCTCTAGATGGTTACCATAAGTAATACTGTTTCTTCTTAACGTTCTGTCCACTTAAGCCCGTGGGTACTCTAATTGCGTTCAGCAGCTCCTGTTGTGTGGTTGACGCTGAGGGATAAAATCGTGAGATCTTTGAGATCCTGTGAACAATCCTGATCTTGCCACCAATCAGCTGGGTCATTATAACTTGCAAAAGCTTTCCAATTTATGTCATTATCAAAAGGATAACGGCGCGATTTTACGTTGTTCAGCTCAGTGTAAATAGCCGCCGCTGATTTGCAACATCATCTGAGTGGTGTCATTGACTGATGGTGACTGCGCGCTTCTGCCGAACAAGAGGATCGCAAATATACGCAATTCCCATAACAGGATGATACGCCTGGTTAAATCGTTTACCAATTGCGCTCTGAATTGTTTTCTGCGGCAGAGATGTGGTTGTGTAGGCTCGTTCGGCGAGGAATCTGAAATATCCAACCACGCGTTGCAGCTCGGTGCAGTGAAGTTAATTCATTTAGCTCTGTACCGCCAGTAGTGTCATGTAAAGACCTCCTCATAGATGAGAGGCATGTAGATGTCGAAAATGCCTAGTAGACAGTATGCTGCGTCTTCCTCGCGTTTTGTCTTGCGTCTTGCTACCCATGACATGCGCTCGTTAACGGTAAAATGAGACAAAGGCGTCCCTTGAAGAGCTTGGACGGCAATTCCTGTTATCTCGTGGATTTGTAGTTCCAGCGATTTTCTGTTGCCACGTCGCTCAACCGACATCGGAGCAACAAGTTCTTGAAGGGTCCCGCCACGAGTAAACCATCTACTTTTCTGCAAGGCTCCTTGCAATGTTCGCTGGGAGAACAGGTCGCTCCCATTAGAGCCACTGATGGAAACATCTGACAGGTACACGTAGCATTTCGGCGCATTGTGGTACCAACGAAATATAGAGTTGATCGCCTCAGAAAGCTCGGCGCTGCTTGACTTGTCAATGCAACAAGTGTCCACCCAGGAGTACTGTAGACCGTCCATAGCCGCTTGCCTTCCGCAGAAATGGATCTTTGTATAGCCAGCCAGGCCCAGCCTTGCTCTGGCCTGTACCCTCCACCAGGTCTTTAAAGGTGACCTCTTCATCATCTGCTCCCCAGGTATGCGAAAGAATAGCATACGGCGGAATATTATCGCCGACAAACTCGGTCAGGCTGAAGTCGCCATTCTCCTTACGTTTCAAAAGACGCATTGTTGTGATAAGATTGCCAGAGAGCTCCAGGTAGGGGAGTTGTCAAGATAGACATTGGGATAGCATCCCGCGTTTAGCAACAAGGATGACTGGCAGAATTGTGGTAGAATATTTGAGTGTTGGGGGGCAGTGCAACCGGGTTGCAGGTTCAGTGTCTTAGGCGCCGCCCCACAAGGCTGAGGCAAGATCTATAAGGCATCAACAAATGCGCTCGTTCAGGAGAGGCAGTCGGGTCGCCACTGATGCATTTAAGCAGTTGCCTGCGCTAACCAGCCATATCGTTGTCAGCTCAAGCCGTACATACGGAGGAGGGTTGTCGTTGGGGACGAAAACCAACTCGAAGTCGCCGCTTGACAAGCCCTTGAGCAGGTGCATTATGGCATGAGCTATCTATCGTGGTAGAAAGGCTAGGGGCGTCGAGCGCCGTCAATAAAAACATTAATTAGGCTGCAAGCTGCCCCTTGGCGGGCGCTTGTGGCTGTGCGGTGTTGATGCATTTGGTGGGTTAAAGCCGCAAGTTCACGTACGCGGCAGGGCTTTCAGTAGGTGAGTAGGTATCTCTAAAATAGTTTAAGCGAGGACACCATTTCCGTCCTAGTTGTACTGTACTGGCGCATAAACTATAACCTACTCGCCCTCGATTTGGTCGATTTCACCTCTCCTATCTGAACAATGAATGTACTTCCGATTAGAAACCACATCGAGCCTCCCCCAACTCCGCCATCATGGGCCCTAACTCTGCCATCATGGACCCTAACTCTGCTATCATGGGCCCCATGGACCTCAACTCCGCAGGGCCTAAACCCGGATTGTTATTGAGTCGACTGCAGAATAGTTGCATGGCGCTAAATCTATCTTACCCATGGATGCAGATAGCTGGCTAATAAGCGGTCTTTACAAATATAGCAAAGCCTATCCAATTCTTGAGAGCCCTGAACGTGTTGTTGAAAGTATACTAGCTGAAAGGTATTCCGCAACCAAGGCGGTGTGAATTAGAGTCTGCATCCGCAGAGCCTTGTTGTATTCTTTGTACTATAGAGAAGTCTTGCTACAATTTGCTAAGAAGTCACCCGAGAAGGAAATAATCTATCTTAAGTTTAGTGGTTTTGACAATCGCTAACAAGTTTGGCTTCACCCTGCAGGCAGCTACAACACAACTTGAGGTCACTGCATCATTGAGACTGACGGCGGGGCGGCTACTCTTACGTCCGATGGCCCTGCGGGCCCTTTACTGGCTCAGTGGCTCTGGCTTCCACAGATCCTAACACCCTGACGACACCAACTCAGAAAACGACAGAATCGCGGACTGAAGTTGCTCTTAAGCATGCGTGATGCCGCGTCGGCCTGCATCAAGAGCCCTTCTCTTCAGCACACTAAACGAGGACCGTTGAGGAACAGGAGGCTAACAAGGCCTAGGAAAATCTTTATAGAGAAGATCAACGGAGTACAGGGAAATGTGGGTGGAAGAACGTAGGTCACGAAGAGACGCAACTACATAGGCGGAGGAGTAGGAAAAAAGCCTAAAAACTCTGTACGAGAAAATCACCGAAGCATAAAATACATACATAATAGCACAATTCCTTCTTAGGATGGAAGTTCTCCGTCTGAAGGCATAGCTAGGGTTGCTAGACGTGGACTCACGACTTCTACCCAGACCTAGCTAACTAAAGAGTGGAGCTCGATTTCCATAGCACGAATCGTTGAGATAGCCCCTTTCCCTTCTCCGGGCGCAGCTCACAGACGCCTGACGAGCATTGATTTCTGCACTCATGCACATAATTGCCCAATCTTATAAGTTACCGTTGTCGCCCGCCTCTTCTCAACTTTATCCCCACCCCACAACTTCATCACTACTACAATTGCCCTTTTCCCAGCATCCGCTTGAAGTTCCTTCGTACCCGACCTCATACCTGCTCGCTTACCATCATCATGGGCGCCACTGAGGGAGATGCACCCGGGATCATCGAACTCACTACCTCCGACAATGCTAACTTGAAGGTCAAGCGCGATATCGCCGAGCGCTCCATCCTCATCAAGAACTTGCTTGAGGATCTCGGTGGTGACCCCGAGGAAGCTATTCCCATCCCCAATGTATGCCCCCCGCTGTGCCCAGGCTGCCAACTCGGACAGTTACTAACTACTCCATCAGGTCAATGAGGCTGTCATGAAGAAGGTCCTCGAGTGGTGCCAGCACCACCGCAAGGATCCTCCCGACTCCCAGGACTCTGACTCAGACTCCCGCAAGAAATCGACCGACATGGACGAGTGGGACCAGAATTTCATGCAGGTCGACCAAGAGATGCTCTTCGAGATCATTCTTGTACGTATACTCGTCTTTGTTGAATAGACGCCGTATTCCTAACTCTTCAACTGGCCGCCAACTATCTCGATATCAAAGCCCTCCTCGACGCTGGCTGCAAGACCGTCGCCAATATGATTAAGGGCAAGTCCCCTGATGAGATACGTAAGACATTTAACATCCACAATGATTTTACTCCTGAAGAGGAGGAGCAGATACGTCGTGAGAACGAATGGGCTGAAGATCGCTGAGCGCGCCGCTCCCACCGTCTTTCCTCTTACCTTCCCGCCGCCTTCCATAAGATCGGGGGCACATAGTTACGGATTTCAGCCAGTGACTGTTAGCTTTTCGGCGTTTGTGCGGCTTCTTCAATGGGTTAGGTCTATTATCAGGTTTCTCATAGTCTAAATGCCGAGGGAGTAGGGAGTGTCGTAGCGAATCAATACCAATTATTTATTTGTCCTATACGGCTTCTAAGCAAGCAATTAAGCTACAGGATGCACTATATTGACCAAACCCGCACAGCGGATATGTATTTGCGCTCCCGTAACAACATCCTAATAGGGTCTGACAACTTGTTAGCTGCTGACTAGGCAATTGTGGCAGAGTATATTAAAGCCCTCCGCCCGCTTAAAGTGGCTAATAAGCAGCTACTCGTCTTTGCGGTGCCATCTATGGATCCCAGTTGTTGAGCGTTTGCTTAAAACGTACTAGGGCGCGGGTTACAATACATAGAGCCGTCGTGGAGTTGCATCGCGACGAAATGCTGCTATAGCTGCGCTCGGCGGCAGGTCACAACACAAAACACGGCCACATAGGAACCCGGTGGGAGGCAGCAAAATACACGGATATCGAAAAATAGAATATATTCAAGCCCTGAGGGTCAGGGACAGGAACAGAGAGATGAAGCTTAGCACTCGGGGGATTAGCAGATCACATGAGGCAAACTTGAGACAATCTGTACCCCTCATATTTCGTGTTCCTCGACCTACAGTGATAGACGTTACACTTTACTTATAGATCTTTCCTTCTAGCCCTCCGGAATATGCATATATTCTCCTGGAAACGAGAAAGCAAGTGTGATTTGCTGAGGCGGCGATCGCCAGCGTTGAATAACCTTCGCACTAATGCTTACTGGAGATTAGTCTCCTAGGGAAGACATATATGTGGAATAGTGTACAAAGATTACAGCTTTATAGACTTATATTAAAGAGAATACGGAGGTCTGAATCTCATATTCGTCTCGCGATACCCTGTGTCTCGCGAGTGCGAAGGTTGCCGTCAAGAATCATGTCACGAACACGGCTATGCACAACCTATGCTGCAATTCAGTGACACTCTTCGTGTTGTGATCTGCAAACTGTCCTCGACCACCTGGCCTCAGGCCCCGGAGGGGGGGTGGTTGACTGACTAATTATCATTCTTTCATTGGTCGTTGATCTGGCCAATAGCTCGTTCGCTTTCAGGGCCTCACAACATTGATCGGGTAATAAGTGATGAGTCGCTTAGCGATAATAGCCAAGCCGCAATCGCACATTCAACCGTGACAAGGAATCGAGCAAGGCCCCCAGAATATACTGTAGTGGGTTAGGTCTCCGCGAGCAAGGGGAAAGGGGAAATCCGCTCAAGGAGTAGAACCCATCTTCACAAAACCAGGGGGCAGATTTCATCATAGGCGGATGCAAGGCCCACGTCCATTTTAACTAAATTATTTCCTCCAATTTTTCAGTGCCTGCCCATTGAAAATCAAGCGTCAATGTGTCTCATGATAGTATTTTTATTTAAGAAGAAAAGCCAAGCGCAAGGACGACGTACATGGCAAATAACAACCGAGACCACTTATTCTATCGACCAGAGTAGGCAAGCAGATACAAATGAGGGTTGAATCCTAAACTTGATAGATTATACATCTGCTGAGTTATAATTCAAACCTATATGGCGATGGACTATGACTGGTTTAGAGTAGCATATCATATCCACCTGCTTACGGGAACCAAAATCCCATTTGTCGATCTGGACGGACATCAGTGGACACCACCCCCTTTTTAGTATAAATATCGAACTCTATAATTCTTTATTGTGCCTCCGATTTTGTAAGCATCTCCGCAATTTGCTGTGTTAACACTGTCTTCTCATCCCCATCAACATAAACTTTGACCCTCCTCGCCTTTAATCCTGTCCTCGTTTCCTTCTTCAAATGCTGGATCAAATTTTTGTCCTCATCTTCACTCCAAACTTTCTCCGGGCTACCCGCGAATTCCTTCGGTCTAAACCTCTGAATAACAAGCGTCAAGTACTGCAGATTCCCGAAATGACCATGCCAGGCCGTTTCATTCGGACTAATAAACTCGTAGCCATCATCCGCATAGACCATTCGTACGGGGCGTGCGGGCTTGAAAAGAAGACGCCAGTGGGAGCCTGGGACGAATAACTCTTCCAGGGAGGTGCCAGTATAGCAGAAATTGTTGGCGGATAGCAAGCCCTGCGCGTCGTGGCGCCAGGTAGACGTTTCTGCCTACTGTCGCCTACAGTTGCCTATTTAGGCAACTCCCTCTTTTGAGGTATATGTACCATAGTTCTTGCAGCATTGTGAGAAGTCAGTCAGATTGAAAGTTAAGCACAATCGAGTTCATGTTCCTAGATCCTTTCATTTCCTCCAACAGAAATCAAGATTGATTTCCAGGCAGCGGATATGTTCTGCGGCCGAGGGATGCAGCACCGGAATAATGGGGGAGCTGCGGCTATTCTCGGGGAGGGGAGCAAGCCGGAATGTGTTACATTTATAGTAGATTTCGTGAGCGATGTGGGCGAGATGGCTGTTGCCGCAGGCGAGAAGGATTCCGTAGTCGGAGTGGAGGTTGGTGCGGTGCGAGTGCGAGTTAATTGGAGAGAAAGTTATAAGAAGGTAAGAAAGGATTTTGATTTGGAGTTCGGCGGGGAGGCAATGCCATCGGTGGAAGGTTTTTGGGGAAATTAGGGAGTAGGCGCGGATGGTTTTTAGTTTTTTTATTAAGTGAAGGAACTTTTTTTTGATTTTTTCCATGGTCACTGTAACAGGCTAGGCCTATACTCGAGGCTACGCCATCGTGCACGGATATACGGCTCGTGCGCGGAAAACTTTGTAACCTCACATAGCACCTAA